>JBCFYV010000110.1:0-117039 GCA_039000515.1 Timema cristinae
ACTTACCATGTATTCATCATAAACAAACATCTTTTCACCCATCAACTTTCCCCCACCACTATGACCCTCTTATCTCCTCTCTTCGCCTCCTGCCCCTCAATTCAATATTTAATATCTTCTTTGTGTCTCCTCCTCCATTCTCCTCGTATGGCTGTATACCATCTTAGTCATGGCTTCTCTAGTTGTCTTGTACTGGTTCCTCTGCCCCGGTTGTCTGTACAGATACTTTTTTTCTCTTTCAAACAAACAGTGGTGTATACAAATAGGAAAATACAGTTAACATTAGAAGGTTAGAACATACGGCAAAAGAAGATAGTATCAACAGTGAATTCAGTTTATTGATTATGAAAGAGGCAATCAGTTATATATTTATATAATGTAGTACACTAATTCGATTTTTTCTATTAAAACCTGGAGGAGTGATCAGTCAGAATTTAAACTATATTAATAGTGAAAATAGAAATGGGGCAACAGGAGTTACTCCTTAGACTTGATAGCAAGTCAAGGCTACTATGCTTAGTTCCTAGAAGTTATGTCTCATAACTCTTTAAAAAGGAACTTTTGGTTCTGTACACCACTAAGCAATCTCTACAGCAACAGGTTGGTTATATAACTCAAGTCAGTGAAAGCCGACTTAATTATCAGTTACAAGATAAACATTAGTACTTCCTATGAGTGGGAAAGAGTACAGTTATAATTTCCATACTGCTGAATCAACTCATTACTCACAAGCATTATTTAAAGAGTTACGGAGTTAGCCCATGACTGAAAATTACATGTTCTTCTTAACTTTTGCAACTCCTAATAGGAGTTGTTTGTATCATATTCCAGTATTAGGAATTAGCATTCATGGCCAATTATTGCCCCAAACTACAGGACACTTCACCATCAAGCTCAGACAGGGTAAACATTATTAACATAACACGCACTAGCTGCCATGTAACTGAATTTGAATAAAGTTGAACCACATAAATACTCCCAAGTCTAACGGCGTCGGATGGGTACCGGACATTACAATAATCAACATAACGTGAGCCTCCACACAGGATTGTCGACTAACCACAGTTTTATCACCGCACAAAAGCTTCTCTACAATATAAACTACTCTAAAACGAGCGAATAAGAGCCAAAGACCCAATTAGGTCAACCATAAACCAAGAAAATATCCAACCTCCCTAGCACTGCTACAAAGTTTAGACCATAGGAAGTATAGCCTCAAAGTATGGGGAGTCTGACTGCCCCATCAAGACTAGTCAGAAGGACAAGCAAGGAGCTAACAATAGTCTAAGAAGACTAACCAAGTTTAACTACCATTTCATACTATTGATAGCAAAGGGTGATCAATTTAAGGGTTCAAAACAATTAAACTCATGCTATGAGCCTGCACAACAATTAACTAGGCATTAGTAAAAGGGTGGAAACGAAGACGCCTAAGATTCCGTGAATAGAACAAATCCTAGCTTGTGAATTTAGAGTAGAAGTTATATTACTTTAACAGCCTTGTCTGCGGCGTGCTGGTGTGACGTAGTGGCCAACCATCTTCAAAGCGGTTAGACTGGACGAGTTTATTTGAGGTCTGTTGATGTTCTCAGAGCGAATATTTGAAAACGAATATATTAAATATTCTGGGAGGCAGGTATTTTATACCTTCTTGAGCAGACAGGCATGGAGTGGTAGAGGGGGGAGCGTAGACGGCTGCATCCCGCGCAGCTCGATGGGGGATGAGCGCAGGGCAGTGACGAGCGTCAGTTGATCAATGACTAATTGGTCAAACGCATGTGAGAATGTGGTGATGGCCCACTTCTCTTCATACCACCCAACCGCCGTTCCAATGGATTACCGGTAAGCACGATACACATGGTGTCAAAAATGTTGTCTTATATATTTAAATAAAGCTTGAATATATGTAAGGGCTAGAACTCTAGTCCGTTACACATCCTAAACTATCCCACTTACCCTCTCGTTTATAATCTTATCGATTCTTGTCACTCCTAAATTAATTCTCAGATCATTCATTTCACAGGCTTGATTTCTGCTTTAATTTTTCTCCTTTAATTCTTCTCCTAAATTACCCACATTTCTGCTGTGTATGTAAATATTGGTACATAAAAGTCTTATAGATCACTTCTTTGGTAAATCCTTACTCCAAATAAGACCTCTCACACTCGTGAAATAAGCTTGTGCTTATCACACTAACCAGGTATTTAAAGCTTTCCACTCTCTTCAACTGCTTTCCTCCTACTTTCATTATTTCGTCCATCACTACAAAGAGAGGTGCGAGCACACTTCATTACTTCAGGCCATTTGTTAACTAGACCCTTCTTTCCTCTCCCCTCCCACTCTCACACAACTCACAAGCCCAGCATGTATTGTTATTTTCTCTCCCATAGTGAATATATATATAATTTTTTTCCCTATAATAAACTAATTAATAATTAAATTATATATTCTAAATAAAATTATAAGGGCTAAAAAGTTTCAGAGTTTTAAAATAATTATGGTGACCTGGTAATTGGTTCTAAGGGTGGTATTTCCTAAATGGTTTTTCAGTCTCCCTCTGTGCACATGTGGGTACACTTCCTATAAAATCAACCTTCCTCATCCCAAACATCTTAGCGTAATCAGTACATAGATGTATAACAAATGATTAGTAAGAAGCGTTAATAAATAATAAAAGTATTTAAAATAATGTACACCATAACGAATTAACTTTCAAGTGGACCCCCCCCCCTGGAAAAATTTCCTTTCTACCCCCCTTGAGCCCAGCCACCATCTCCTTTTCCACAACAATATGGTTTCTCTCTCTTTATAATCAAGAATAGTCATATTATCCATAACTTTTTGTTTCAGGCCTCTTAATATACACACACCACAATTTTTTACACACCACTAGGAATAGGACTAAGAAAATTTTACTTGACCGGGATTTAAACTAAGCAATCAAACGTGGTTGGTCTCCGTGATTAAGCGTTTTCTTCAATAAACAATACCTACAGTAGATCAATCTTCAATCTTAAAGCATTTTTATTGACCCATTCCTTAGCTTTTAGTAACATATTTTCTAATTTGAAAAATGACACCTAGACACAGGAATAGAACCCAGTACTTTTGGCTAAGTATGTCTGCTCTAACCACTGGGCTATCCAGGAGTCGTCCTATACTTAGGGTTATTTTGCACACATATTTTAAGGCAAGAGTCTGTTATGGATGTGCGAAAATCATCAGCAAAATATGAGTGCGTTTTCTTGTATATTTCAAAACTAGGGACACAGGACCTATGATTATGAGGCCTGCATAGGCGAGCTAAGACAGTGTCACTCAAATGTTCAGCTCTATCACAATTATGATAAACCTATTAGTAGTATTAAACTGTGGTCTTCACTGGAATGAATACAAAACTCCATTCTATGTTTCTATACATAAGAGAGATCTATAAACATAGTTTAAAATATGAAATTTTGCCCTTAGAAAAGTCAAAATAAGGGATATTTGAGTTGATCGTTAAAAACCTAAATCCGAGGGAAATGAAAGGGTAATGAATGGTATTGGAACATAAAATGGAGATTTGGGAATCAAATTATATAATTTATTAGGGGGTCACACACAAAATTTATTGGCATTATTATTAACCTGAGAGGTATCAACTGGTAACATTTCCAGTGTACACTAACGCCATCACTCGGCAAAGGACCGGTCAAAACTTTGCTCTGAACTAAGGAGAGGATAGGAGAAGTGAAAGAATGGCAAACGAGCAGGTTAATACTTCTCTGGCTTTCTCTTGCTGTTTTTACTTCCACTCGACTCGTCGCCTTTAGTAGAAGCTTGCAGTTCGTGGTGCTTTTTATTGAAAAATACATACATTTTGACCACATTTTAGTAAGCACAAGCTAAAAAAAAAGTTAGCGTCAGAATGAACAGAGAAAAAACAACTGCGAACCACAGAAGAGGGGATAAAATAAGATTATACCTCACAGACCATCGCAAGAAAATAAATTGGAATAAGGGAACAAACGGTCGATGTTTGGCATCGGTGCTGTGGGTCGTGTTTTGTTTTGTGATGCTGAGAGTTGTGACGTTGATAAAAGTGTGTTGGAGTGGTGGAATCCAAGGTCGAGTGCGATGTGGACTCGGCAATGACAGAGCTTTATTCAACCATTCGTCAAAATTCTAAATCTAGGGCCATAGATTCTAAATTGGGTCGTGCAAGATCTCCACCTAATAATAAAAATATGAAGAAAGCGAAATCTAGTGTAGGGCGGGTTGCGGACAACCAACGGGACAGGCGTTTGGCCAAAGTTCCTAAAGTAGACAAAACTAAGGAGAGCCAAATTGGGACAATTGTATCAGTCGACATACAGCAGTAGAAATAGAGGAGGTATTCAATTCTTCTAATCCAGGGCCGTACAAAATTACATTTCAAATACATTGGAACTAAACATTCAGAATCTGCACCCAATGAAAATAGGAAAGGGTCTATTTCCTAAGTATAAGAGTGTAGCTAGCATTGCTCCGGCAGGGAAAAACAAATTGTTGTTGAATTGTTATGTATTAAGGAAGCTAATAGTCTTATGGCAGATAGGGAATTACACAATCTTTTGAAGGTTTCAGTTGACAGGGTGGTCGTAATGAACATAGGATAGGAGTTATTCATAACATTCCACTAGAGTTTTCGGAGGAATTTATTAAGGAGAGTTAGAGAGAGAAAGTGAATCTTCAATATTGCAGGTACGACGTTTCAATAGGGCAACCCTGATACACCTGAACGATTTGATCCCTCTGGAACAGTAGCAGTAACTTTCGTGGGCAAAGAGCTACCATCTTATGTGGTCATGTGTTTCTCTAGGGTGGAGGTCAAGCCTTATGTTTATCCAGTTACGCAATGTCACAACTGTTTACGTTTTGCACATCTAGCTGTCAACTGTCGTAGTGGGGGGAACAGGTGCGCAAGGTGTGGAGGGGGTCATCTCATAGAAGAATGTCTACAAGGAACCCCAAAATGTGTTCATTGTGGGGGGCTCATTTGGCGACCGACCGAACGTGTCCTGAGTGGATACGACAGCGTCAAATCAAATCTACAATGGCTCGTCGCAATTTGTCGTACCGGGAGCTGTCAGGCTGTGGACCGCATCTCTGCCTACAAGTTGCGCTATGCAATCAGGGGGGCCCAATTTGTCATGGACAGTTCTCAATTCCAAATATGCCATTACGTCCTAGTAATAAACATCCTACTCGGGACTCTTACAAGTACCCGGAACAGGCTGTCGAGGATATGGGCGTGGATTCTTCAGGAAGCTCTATCGAAGGAACATAAGACGACATCATAAGTAAGGGGGTGGAACAGATGATTTCTAAAGTTGTATCGCTCCTAGTAACCGTGGCTTCCTCAGCGCCAGGGAGTTAGATTTGCCAAGTTTAATGGCAACAATAACAGGGAAAATCCAAAAGTTGTTAAGGGATGTGCGACGCTTTAATAGCCATAATCGTAGATCTGCTAGGTTCAAAGCAAGTAGCGGTGTCCAAAGTAATCTTGTCTGAGTTAATTAAATATACATATTATTATTATTTATTTGTGTTTTATGGTTAGTTATTTAAATATTATACAATGGAATTCTAGAAGCATTAGGAATAAAAAAGCGGACCTGGAGCAACTAATTTTTTCTGTGATATCCATATAGTAGCGTTAAGTGAAACTTGGCTCAGGTACCAGGATAATTTGTTATAAATGGATTCAAAATTTTTAGGTCTGATAGGCCTGATAGGCTGCCCGAGCGGGAGGTGTCGCGCTGTTAATTAGGTCGGACATTCAATCTGTTCAAATAACACGGGGCAATTTTCAATATCCTTGGGAGTTTGTAGGACTAAAAATATTTTCCGCAGGCAGGACATTTTCAGTTATATCTTTATACAACCCGACACCGGATAATTTCGATAACAATTTATGGGAGCAATTTGTCGGAGGTTTACCATCCCCGGTTATTATCTGCACGGACATGAATGCACACATGTGTTGTGGGACTCCCCTCACAGAGATCGTTGTGGGATAAAGATCCATGAAACTTTAGCGGTGGGTACCGCTTGCTTATTAAATACAGGGAAGTTTACACGACTTAACAGACCTCCATATCCTAACACGTGCCAGATGTTACTTTTGCATCCCCTAATTTTGCACCATACTTAACTTGGGATACGATTGGCGACTCCATGGGTAGTGATCACTTGCCAATTATTTTGACAATAAAAGCTCAGACCCCATATAACTATAAAACTGTTCCTGTGGGTAGGTCACGCAACTACAAAAAAGCAAATTGGGAATTATATTCGACAAAGTTAGCGGTGGACCGCGATCCTTTAGTACAGTACGACAACTTTGTTAACGTGTTAGAGAGCTCAGCTGATGTGGCAGTACAACCTCAAATAGTGGGGGTCATAGGAGTATTAAACGTTGCCCGTGGTGGACAGAGTCATGTTCTAAAGTGATAGCTCAAAGGAGGTTATCATTTTGCGTGTATTCGAACGATATTGATCACGTTTTTCCGGTTGGTTAACGATCTACATTTGGGGGATGAGTGGTATTTTACTTTCGATCTTTTTAACTTTCAGAAGGGTGGAATAAATTAAATTTGTGTTTCCCCTTTCTTTCAAATTGGTTGCAGCCCACTTTTGTCTCTAAATTTATCTAAATGTTGGCCCCGGGAATTTCACCGAACAGGTGCAAGATAATTCAATTTAGGTAGTTTATGAAAGGGTGTTTAAGTTCTGGGCAGCCAACGGTGGTTTTTTAGGCATGTCTAGACATGAAGGTTTTTGGCTCCCCCATTTTTGGAACATTTTAGTAATGGACAAATTTATAAATACAAAGAAATCTTGCGGGTGCCTCGTGGGGTTTTCCCCCCCATATACAATGCTGAAATGTTACGTGGGTTTACGATCTGATTTGGGATGGTTTTTTTTTATCCACTTTCCAAGATCCACACTAGAAAAAACTGGATGGTACAATAGCGGGTTTTTTAAAAAAGACCTGTGCCCCCGGGTGCCGTCTCATCTCCAAAACCCAAGCGCTCCTTACGAATCGGGAAATTACCTTTATTTTTTAGGCCCCCCGTCTGTTGGCGGACAAGTTTTTTTATGAAAGATTGTCAACTTAGTTATCTGCGTCGCAGGCTTCGAAACCTTTCAAATTATGTTAAAAAAAAAACAATATTGGGTTAAACGAACAGGTCCCCTCTGGGGGTGTTTTTTCGGGTTTTTTAAAAGATTTCCGTAAATATCTTTTCTCTTCCGTATTCGGTACAGTGTATCACTGGGGGCATGAGGCCCTCTGGGATGTACCAGTGTGGTTATCTATCCCTGAATCAGGAGTAAAAAGAGTGACCCATCCAATCGAACAGAAGTTAAATTCAGTAAAGTTTATGAAAGCAAGATGGAGTAGACACAGGACTTATATTTACAGATGGAGCTAGGAGGGGAGGGGAGCCAGCCCTAGTGGGGGCGGCCTTCTATGACAGTAGTATTAATTATGGTCAGTCATATAGATTACAATCCGATGCATCGATATTTACAGCGGAATTATTTGCTATCCTACAGGTATTAAAATATATTTTATCTTTACGTCCGCAACTTGTAGTGGTATTATGCGACTCCCGTAGCGCTTTGGAGTCTATAAGTGGCGTCTCAAGCCCCCCGTCGCACCCATTGATAATTCAAATACTCGAAAAATGCGCTCTCTACGAGCTAGGGCTACGAATTGGGGTACCAATGGATCCCTAGCTACGTGGGTATAATGGGTAATGAGAGAGTAGATAGTTTAGCATCTAGTGTAAATGTATTTTCTATTGTACATGAAATCCCACTACCGTATAGCGACTTTATTACCAAGGGTAAAACAAAGAAGTCGGTTAAATGGAGCGAATGGTGGGAGACTACATGCCAGCAGAAAGCAAAATGGTATCACGGGAATTTATGGTGCAAAATTAGTTACACCATGGTTTTCAGGAGTTAAGGGCTCCCGTAAGTTTATTTGTACAATTATCGCCTCCGGCTCGGACACGCCTACACGAAAGACCGACTTTATTTGATGCGTTAAGTACCGTCCCCCACTTGTGTGGTCTGCCATGTTCCGGAAACATTAGAACATATATTTATGGTATGTCCTTGTACATCATTTGGCTCGGGTAAATTACACCCATAATCATATTACAAACTTTTCTTTAGTTAAGGTATTACGCTCAGACAACATTACTTTGTACAGGATGCTTTACAATTTCCTGCTAAATATAAATATGTCGGTGTAGTGACGATCAACATGTCTTCCCGGTTATTTCGTAGTTGATATTCGTTGTGAAATAGGGCTAGGTTAATTGGGTCAGAATCGGAGTGATCCAATAAGAAAATCAAGAAAGTGTAATCGGAATGAAGTCAAATACAAGTGTTCCTGGCTTATTGAAGACAATATCTTCAGTGCCATTGAAGAAAGAAAAAAAAGGGGGGGAACAAAACTATGCGTTGCTGATTCAGGGTGAATATTTTTTTAGTTTATAGCAACAGCGAATAGGTCAAAAATAACAGGGCCTATTTATATTCATGTATTTAACGTATACTTTTTAAACACACAACCTAACTTAGGTAACAATGTGATCTGTACTTCACTTTCAGAAATAGCCTAAATATTCACTATTCAGATAGAAGGATGTCTCAATCTACAAATAGAAATTTTAATTTCTAGCAACCCCGAATCAAACATAGTGTCCTCTTAGATGTAAACACTTAAACGTGTGCTGCAGAACCTGCATTTTTTTAAATTACTTAGCTACCATATATATTAAGAGGTGATTTAAGTGCAATGGAGTAAGAAGGTAGTTTAGCAAATGTGCACCTGCATCAGCATGGAGTGAGCATGGGTAAACAACAGGACAATTTAGATGTTGTGCATCTAGTTAGTATTCGTATCTTTACCTCTTCCTCAAATCAATCCAGTTTTCTGAGAGCCAGAAGAATCAAATTTTATGACCACCATTGCGTGTGTTTAAAGCAGCGTTTCCTACCACCGGACCATGGATTTTTTCTGGCAGGGCCGCAAACTAGCTAGCTAGCTACTTATGGAGCATTTCTTTAATAATCTAAGTAAGAAATGGAAAGCCGCCTTTGTCTCAAAACGCTATTAGTGCAAACAAAATCTCAATTATAGATACTAAAAGTTACTGCTGTGTCGTTTGAGATAAGCGTTTGAACTGTATTATCCTCCAGAAATTGATGCTCTGAAACAAAATATGCTGTATTCAGGACCCATGTTTGTGGGTTCAAACCCAGCCGGGGTCATGGAACTTGTCTTGAGCGATAAAAACCGTAGAACAACTTCCTTGGGAAAAGGAAGTAAAGCTGTTAATCCATGTTTATTGTTGCATTTTAAAAAAAACACCTGGAAGTTATGTGAAAATACTTTTACCGCAAAAATTAGTATCCCTTTCGTTCTCGCTCATATAAATTCTTGTGTGCTGATATAATCAGTCCGGGCAGAAAGTGCACGTTAAATAACTCAAATAAATAATATTAGCATTTAACAAGCAGTTGAAACTTCGGCTGACTATGAGTACGTCCCAATTTTGGGTAAAAGTAAAGACAAAATAACCAAAACTGTACTAGTGAGCAAAGTTTTCGATTTGTTTTTCGTCTTCTTATGTGAAAAAAACATTTTCCACAATTACACTGATCAAGACAAAAAAAAAAAAAAAAAGGAACCGGCTACAACCTAAAACCGTTTCACCTGTCTCTCACAAAACTTGGACCAAAACTGTAAAAAATTGATTAAAAAAAAACAGAAGTCACAAGTCACCTTTTATTGAATATTATTTACTACTTTGTATACCCATCTTTTTGTTAATAGTTATATTTTTATGCTTAATATATTTTGTTATATTACGACAATTTTATTTCTAATGAAGAGAAGTAATGTGTATTAGTTTTAATTCAATAATGCCATTAAGAATAAAATTAGTGCAATTAAGTTTCCTTTCTCACGCTATTTTATCATCAGTGTTTTTAACATCTTTACGTAAGTTATTGGGCCTCAACAAAACATACATGTAGAAAAAATATAGATCCTATTAGTAAGGGAGAAGTGCAGTTTCTGGGGCGCACATTAATCAAGAGTTTAATGGTTCCTGAGATGACACGATAGGTATGTTGATGTGAGATGGGGAGGTGGGGAGGTGGGGGGGATGACTGAGAGATGTGATGGGGGTTTAGGAGGGTTCCTGAGGGTGGAGGGTGTGGGAGGGGGATGAGAAGGGTTGGAGTACTCAGATGTGAGGGAGCACCTGGGTGAGGGTGGAAGGGGAGACATATATTTTTTTGGTGCGGATACGAGGACACAACTGTTTTTTTGGTGCAGTTTCTGTGACTCATTTGCATAATGATCTCTGGGATGCTGGAGGAGGGGGTGGTGGTTGAAGCAGCTGGGAGGAGAGGGACTCGGGATGGCTGAGATGAGCGGGGGAGACTATAAATATTTCACTCTACTCCACGCAAATGCGGGTTGTCTCACGGCCTGGGTGTTTTTTCTCCTGGACAGCTACGGGTCTCGAAGTATCCGCTCTACCTTCACACAAATGCGGGTTCACTTCCCAATTCCTACGCGGGAGGGCAGCTCTTATGGACCTGAGATATGACAAGTATATTCTCTCTCAACCCTGATGGTCAGTCCTAGCAAAGATTGGGAATTAAGGATATGACAAGTATTATAACCTCGTGTGTATGTGTGTATGTGTATGCGTATGTGTAGGTGTAGGTGTAGGTGTGTGTGTGTGTATGTGTAGGTGTAGGTGTAGGTGTATGTGTATGTGTATGTGTATGTTGTGAATAGTTTTTTAAATGATGGATTCTATTCTCGAAATGGTAGTAAAATGTATCATGGATTGGGGTCCTGGGTAGTATGCTTGTTGTTCTTGGGACTGGGAAGGTTAGAACCCTCTGCCAGTGCACCGTGGATTAGGAACCCGCATTCACGTGAAAAGAAAGGTTGAAAACCATTTTGGAAAATTCACCTTCAGTACACCCTGGATCTCCACGTCATCGTCAGTCTAGTAGCGCCTTACACTATACCTCCACACAAATGCGGGTTCACTTCCCAATTCCTACGCGGGAGGGCAGCTTATGGACCTGGGGATATGACAAGTATATTCTCCCTCAAACCCTGACGGTCAGTCCTAGCAAAGATTGGGAATTAAGGATATGACAAGTATTATTCCCTTCTAAGTCAATAATCATTTAATTGTTTTCAAGTTAAATGAGTTTAAAAGAATTGTTTACATCATTAACTACCAAAACAGGGTCGTGTGCGTGTGTGAGTGTGTTAGGATAACTGAACTTAATCTAAGACAATAATCGTTGAATTGTTTTCAAGTTAAATGAGTTTAAAAAAATTGTTTACATCATTAACTAACAATACAAGGTTGTGTGTGTGCGTGTGGGTGTATGTGTAATTATCTTTAAATGAAGCTGGATTATGAAGAGTTGATTTCCCCGAAAAAACGAATGATATTTCTTCGCATACATATATTCAGTACAAAATTCTCCCTCTCTCTCTCTCTCTCTCAAAGTCTTAGTCTTTTCGGTATGGAGGAGGGTTGATGGATGACACCGGGCGAGGGGTGGAGGGGAGGACTATTTTTTAAGGGTTATCCCTCTCTCTCTCTCTTCCATCATCGTGATGTAGTAGGGTTTGGGAGGGCGGCTCGGGATATGACAAGTATATTCTCTCTCAAACCCTGACGGTCAGTCCTAGCAAAGATTGGGAATTAAGGATATGACAAGTATTATTCCCCTCCCTAAATAAATAGTAGTATTTTTAAACCTAGTATATTCTTAATTATTACATTGATACATATATATTCAGTACAAGATTCTTTCATGATAGTCTTAGTCTTTTCAACATACACATACGTATAGTCTTTCACCACTTGAAAAGATCGTATTTGTCGTCGCCTAGATAGATCAGTCCGCGCTGCGACGCTTTAAAACCCGACTTCTGTATCTCGCGCCAAAGTTTTTACCCGGAAGATGCACTTTACCCACATAGTCCAGCGTCACGATGTTTGGCTCGTCCTCCGGTTCGCTGATCTCCTCGTCTCCTTCCAGGCGACGAACGTTGTAGGCCCGATACTTTTCGAGTTCAGAGATGCTTTTGACACGGTCGAGTTCCTCCCGCTCGATCCGATCCAGCTCGATGCACAAAGCGTCTTCCTCGAGCAGGGGAGCGTCTTCGCTGAGAATTTGCGGCTCGTCCCTTCCTTCAGCTTGTAGACGGACATGATGTTGAACAGTTCTCGACGGACTGACTCGCCTCGTACATTCCCGGATTATGGCATCCGAGCCAGTGCACCGAAGAGTCGCAACACTCGCTGTAACCCTTCTCGGCTCTCGCGATGTAGTATTCCAAGCTGTTGTCTGAGATCTTAATTTCACTCATGTCCTCCAGACGATAACCCAACCGTCTAAACATTTCGAATGAGATGCGTCTCCCTACCTCCCGGTCGCTTTATATGTTCGGGATGGAGGGGGGGAACATACCCTCGCCTCCCTCTATATCCTTCGCATCGATCCACGAATTGCGTGTAGATCACAGAAAACAACTTAACGGAACAGGATACAGATCTAGAGGTCCCAGGTTCAATCCTCGGCACTTTCACAGGAAACAACTTAACGGAACAGGCTACAGATCTAAAGGTCCCGAGTTTTAATCCCTAGATCACAGAAAACAACTTAACGGAACAGGATACAGATCTAGAGGTCCCGAGTTCAATCTCATATATATAGTGTAGATCACAGAAAAACAACCTAACGGAACAGGCTACAGATCTAGAGGTCCCAGGTTCAATCCTCATTTATATAGTGTGATCACAGGAAACACCTAATGGAACAGGATACAGATCTAGTGGTCCCGGGTTCAATCCTCACCCAGACCGGACAAACCCCCCTTCACCTCTGACACGACATTTTGGGAAAAGTGGGAATGACAGGTCATCCCCGTGGTTGCATTCCTCGTTAAATGTAGGTCCTTCATTTCATCTCAAAATCTCCTCCATTACACATTGCGTAAGAAAGACGTGATGCTAATAAATAAAACTCCCGGGTTTGTGCAGGCTATGCGTTCTTCTTTACAATCTGATATATCAAGGGAACAGAGCTATGGGGTTATATTTTGGTTTTTCCTCCTATACAATATGACTATATCTACGGTCAACAGAGCTATTGTGACCTAGGGTTTTTTTTCCTCCTTAAAATCTGATATATCTAGTGGTCAACAGAGCTATGTGTGCCCTAGTGTTTCTTCCTATTAAAATTGACAAAATTTCTAGCAGTCAACAGATATGTGTGCCCTAGTTGTTCTTCCTATTCAATCAGACTATATTAGAGTCAACAGAGCTAGGGTGCCCTAGTGAGTTCTTCCTATTCAAATATATATCTAGCAGTCAACAAGTAGTGTGACCTGTGAGTTTTCCTTTACAATTGACTAATCAGCAGAAAAACGGTATGTGTGACCTAATGAGTTTTTTCCATACAATTTTTATATATCTAGCAGTCAACAGAGCTTGTGTGACCTTGGGTTTCTTCCTATTACAATTGACTTTATCTAGCGTCAACAGAGCAGTGTGACCTAGTGTTTTTCTTCCTTTTACAATTGCTATATCTAGCAGTCCAACAAGCTTTTGGTAAACCTTGCTGTTTTTCCCCTATTACAATCTGACTATATCTAGCAGTCAACAGAGCTATGTGTCCCCTAGTGGTTCTTCCTATTACACGACTTTTCTACAGTCAACAGGTATGTGTGACCTACTTTCTTCCTTTTAAAAACGAATATAAGAGTACATGTTTTTCAAAAAGTTTCTGCGTCTGGGGGTAAGACAGGTTGAAAAGCCAGACGGAAGAAAAAAACACAGACGCTTCAAAAAGTAAGCCCCGGAAAAAAATGGACCCCGAAAAGAAGAGCCTCAAAGGGGGAGTCGGGGAAAGGTAAGTCCCGTTTTCACAAGAATTATGATGATTGGTTTAAAAACGAATCTTGTAATGGGGGCTCTAATGTTTTTTAATTTTTAAAAATTTTGGGAAAAAAATAAATGTTTAATGTATAAAATCTTGTAATTAATTTAAATGTTATAACTTTAATGTTGAAAAAAAAAAATGTTTAATGTATGAATTTGAAATAGGGTTCAAAAGATTTTAACTTTTAATGATTAAAAAATAAATGTTTTTTGTAATTTAACCTTTTTTTAAAAAATAAATGTTTAACGTAATCAACTTTTAATGAAAATTAGAAATAAATGTTTAATATAGATTAAAAAAAAAAAAAAAAAGAATTATTGATTAAACTTTATTGTATCATTTAATCAGTGAGGGGGGGGGGGGGGGAGGGAGGCGGATGAAGGGTAAGGAAAGAAATAAAGAAAAAAACCCATCCATAATTAATTCTATTTAATGAATATAAAGATTTCAAACACATAGATACATACTAAATTAGTCTTTTTTTTTTTCACAAGTTATGTTCTTGAAATTGTTGTTTTATTTAATGAATATAAAGATTTAAAACACATAGATACATACTAAATTAGTTGGGTTTTTTTCCACAAGTTATAGTTCTTGAAATTGTGTTTTTTGATTATACATTAACACTAATCACTTAAGGCCCGTTGACACGATGTTAGTGGACTAATGCAAGTTTAGTGGTTTTAAAGCTTACTAACATGTTAGTTGTGTTGACACGCTTTTTCACTTGCATTAGTACCCGCTTATAAAAAACATGGTGAAAATGAAGAGATGTGATAAGGGGTCTCTCTATTGGAGCCTTTTTTTTATCACTTCATCTCATTTCTCGTTGGGGAATTTATACGCATATACAAATTTTAGGGCTTTGTGTTAGGAGCTAGTAAGGGTGAATTTATAATAAGTATGGGCGGCCAAATAAATTACAATTTTTAGTAAATCAATTTATCATAATTAGTTTACCTTATTTAATAAAAATTGTTTTATATAGCCAACTAAAAAAGTTAGTGATTAATGTGTCTCCTATTTCTTAGTTCCTTAATCCCTTAAAATATATTTTAGTTGATCCCAAATAATTATTAAATTTTTTTACTTTTTTTGTTAAACTTATTTAGCATATATGTTAAATAAAATAAACTCAAATAAGGTCAATAAATTCCAATACAACCAAACTGGTAGGCATTTTTTTAAATAGGTCCAACCGATTTTTCAACCCTGTTTTAAATTTTGGTATACTAATAAAAAAAATATCTTGCTAAATCCTAGCTAGCCCTAAAACATTAAAAAAAATAAATAGTAGGCCTTAATTAATTTGTTGGGCATTATTTTAAATAGGCCTACGCCGGTTTTTTAAACCCTGTTTTAGATTTTTTGGGATAATTTAATAACAAAATATATTGTTAAAATTCTAGCTAGACTAAAACATAAAAAAAATAGTAGGCCTTAATTAATTGTTGGGCATTTTTTAAATAGGCCTAACGCCGGTTTTTTAAAAACCTGTTTTAAAATTTTTGGGATACTATTAACAAAATAATTTGTTAAATGCTGGCTTGCTAGGCCTAAAATATTCTTAAAAATTATAATTCATTAATTTGTAGATTGGGTTTTAAAAATAGACTACCTTGGTTTGCTATACGATAATAATATTAAATTATGTATCTACTCAAAGCATTCCAAAGCATTACTTCAAGTGTTTGAAGTGTTTGGGCTGGATCATTTATAATTAATTTTAAAACTTATAAAAAATTGGTTAAAGTGTCAAATATGGAGATTGGAAACGCGCCGAAGATTTCGCGTGAAAACCACCGGCCATTCATACCTTACTTGCCGATAACGCGAATATTATGTTGCCGGAACTAATCACGGTACTACAAAGTTGTATTATTTTTTGTTATCGAATATTAAAAATTACTCATGCCACGTTGAGTGGTAGGAAATAATGGTTTGTTAAAATAATTGATAACATTTGTTTACCGATATTAAATAATAAACTCTCACAAGGAACATTTGTAAAATTTACGTAGGCCTAAAATCTTATTTTGAAATCTTTCTAGAGAATATGTACACCTGATATAACTTTACAATACCCTATAGTGCAATATCCCTCCCATTTTTATCTTTATAAATTCGATGCTTAAAATTGCACAAAAACTAATTATTTTCATAACATTCCACAAATAAGTGTCCCCCCCCACAACCAAATCCTTTAGTTTTCCGCCATTTTGGGTTTTCTAATTTTCATTAGTAAAGAATGGGGAAGGGGACCAACTTTTTTAGTTTTCAAAATGGACTTTTGCATTTAGTCCCTTTTCTTGCCCGTTTACAACGGGGCAAAACGTGCCCCGCGAAACCCAAAAATTTGTGTACTTTCCCCACAACTAACCCCCGTGTCAACCCTTTAAAAACTATTGGTACAAGGGCGTGAATATTTTTTTTTTGTTTTTCTCATTTACACAACGAAAATAATATTTATTAAATTTAAAACCCTTTAAATACAGGACGGAAATTTTTTTTTGTTTTAATCACTTTTCATATAGAAAAATGAAATTTTTTTTTACATTTAAAACCCCAAATTAAAAAGTAAATGACGGGGAATATTTTTTTTTTCATAATTTTTAGTTCTTGAAAAATACATTTTAACCCCTAATCACTTACACATAAGTAAAAGGAAAGGTTTAAAATTTTTTTTAAAACACTTACATATAAACATTTTAAAAATTTTTAATCATTTTTAATTGGGAAAATTTATATTAAATTTTTTTATTTCAAAATCACTTTCAGTAAAGGGAAAATTGGGAATTTTTTTTTTGGGTTTTTTCTAATCATTATTATTTTTTTTTACATTTGACCCACTGCCACTAAAAGAGTTTTACTGTCTGATTTAGTAAATTTTTACATTGGAAAGTAATTGACAAATTTTTCCCGGGAAACCTTTCAACTTTTGTCGTCGAAGAAACATAGAAGCGGGCCCCCCAATTTAATTTTTTTTGGGTAAAGTTTGGGAAACCTACTGCCCTTATTGAACGAGCCTCTTTCAAAAGACCCATCGTCCATCTGTCCCAAAAAAATTACATAATCCTCTAATAAACGTTCTTAAAAGCGCTAACTCTTCACCCCTTAACCTTGAAGTCCTCCCCCCCAAATCCTTGTTAAACCCAAATGAAAAGAGTTTTTTGGGCGTAAACCAATGAACTCAGGGGATTAACTGACCTCGATCCCCGTCTTTTAGTTTTAAACCCGCCCCCCTTTTTTTTCACTACGGGCATCCGAAAATTTTTGTCTTGTCCGAAAGGGGGGAGGGGTCCAGGTAGTTTATTAGCTAACAGGCAAGTCTCCCGGAAAGCATCCTCAACGCCCTGTATAAAAAATTTAGTCCCGTATCAAAATTTTTGAAGTTTTTTAAAGTACCTTTTGGGGAAGGGAGGGGTCATAACCTGGTAATGCCCAAACCTTCATGGAAATACCTTGGGATTTTTCCAAAAAGGCGAATCCCGCATAATAGGCATATCAAAGTAAATCTCTTTCCCGGGGCCTTTTCCCTCTCGATGAAGACAAATTTTTTGAAAAACTAAACGGGGCGGTTTTTAAAGTTTTGGACTGGCAAAGAAAGGGTTTCCCCCTCCCAAATTTCCCCTCCCCCCTGGTACTATCTTTAAACGTTTCGGGAAGCCCCCCTTGTTTGATATGAGGCGGCCGAGTGCGGCCCTTTTTCATAAAAGTTGAAAAACCTTTTTTCAAAATTTAAAACTCGCTTTAATTTCTCATTTCCGTGTTTTTCCCAAACCTTAAAAGGGGTAAATACGGATCCCCTCCACGGCCTTGCTTGAAACTGAGAAAAAAAGTGAACTCTCCCCATTTTCAAACCCCTTTTTGCCCAAACTTTGCTTTTAAAATGACGGGAGTGGAAAAGACGTACCCGCTCTTATCAGCAAAAATTTTTTAACATTTTTTCATGTTTCCCTACGGGTTTGGGAAACCCCCCCCTCAGGGCAGAACGGGAAATCAAAATGAGCGTCGAGCACTCTTCGGGAATTTTAGGGTCTTCCGCAAGATAAAAGCCCGAAACCGCTCATCCTCTACTTTTAGGGACTCCAATCGAGCCAAAAATTTTGGGGCATCTTTGGGGCCCCCGAGCTCCCAAAGGGGGAAATTTAGGAAAGCATACAAAAAGAAAAAGATCCATTTTCGTCTAGTAACAAGGGAGGACTCTGGGTTTGGAAAAGGGTTTAAACCATCCAAAAGCGATTATTCGCTACAGCGTGACGAAATTTGCCACAAAACATATCGCTTCCGCGAAAAGGGCCCCCTCAATGAAAATTTATGGGGTGTTTCCCCATCATCGATTAATTCGGGGCTGTACCCGGGTTTTTTTCTCAAAAGAGCCGGGTACCTAGACTGGGGGCTGTAAAAAAAAAAAAAAAATTTGGGAAAAAAAAAAAAGGGAACCGGGTCCCCAAACGTTCCTTTTTATGCAGAGATCACGAAAGTTTTTCAAAAAACGTCCCCCCAGTAAAGTTACATCCTTTCACATAAGGCGAAAAGTCCCCAAAAAATTCCCTTTTCATTCAATACTCGTCCCAAAACCCCACAAAACGTGATCATAGTCTTCCGTGAAAATATGACTATCCTTTAGGGGCATTGTAAAAATTTTTCTTTGCTCGGTAACTGAATCTCGTCTAGGGCCCCTCGAATGAATCAATATAATCATAGGGGGAACACTTTTTCCTTTTTTGGTGACTAATTTTAAACGTTCATCCCCCAGGGTGGCACTTACCCGTGGGTTTTTAAAATTGCCCGGGTTCGAGGAAAAATACGCAAATTTTTCCAGGGGAAGTACAAAAGAATACGAAACTATCTAAAAAATTTTAATTGGAATCCCCCGAAAACCCCCACCGAATAATTTTATGAATTTTTTGAAACTTCCCATAAGTCCTCTCCAAAAACTCTGACTTTCCCCGGATTGTGAAAACGCCCCCCCCCCCCCCCCGTCCCCCCCCCCTGAACTTTAGTTTTTTCCCCTACGTTTAACGAGTGAAATTTGAGATGGAAAAAATTTACGTAGCAAAGTGCGTTATGGATTAAATAAAGCTCAGTTACTCGGGGTTTTTGTAATTAATATTGCAAAACCCTTTCGTGACTACTCCCACCTTTAAATCCAGTCAAGTGACAATATCCCCTAACCCTAAAAATCATCATTCTTGTAGGGGGGTTCCCGCATATAAGGGGAAAGAAGGCTGTATTAAAGAGCGTTCCCTTTGACAGGGGTTAACGGTTTTATCGGTACAAACGGTACTATATACCTAGTACAAAAACCCCGCCGTATTTTATTTAAAGCCTCAACAAATTGGGCAGTACAATCTTTTAAACCCCTGAAAGAGACGGTAAAACCCGAGGGGACATCGTCAAAATTAAAATTTTTAAAGAAAATTCCACAAATAACTACATGATCTAAACCCTTCCGGAAAAAAAAATTTGGTTTGGGGTCACTCGTCCTAAAAGGGATAAGTAGGGTCTCCAGGTCCGGGATATTTCAAAAAATCCTTTTTTTCCCCTGCATTTTTACTGAAATGAACGTGAGGGAAATTTAAAACCCCCCCCCTTGGGGAAAAGTACTCCTTTTCCGCGTGAAAATTTTTTAAAACCCCCTCTTTATGTTTTGTGGAAATTTTTTTTCGGGCAAAAAAAACAACCGGCATCTATCACAAAATATCTACTCCCCCTGTTTTGACGGTTTGTTTTAGAGTTTATTAACCGTGGGTAGAAAATTTTTAATCCCGCTGAAATTTATAAGTTTTTGTCCCGGCACCCCATTTAAAAATAGATGAAAAATTTTCCCAACGCGCCTTTTTTAGCCCCTGGGCGGGTTTCGGGAAAAAATTTTTTCTAAAATTTTTTTTGAGGGGTCACTGAGTCCCAAAAATAAGAGGCCCCCTCATGCTTTGCAGTGTACACATTTAAAAAATATATCGTTAAGCCCTTTTTTTTTTTAAAACGCTCGATAATCTCATTTGGAAAGGGAGAGGGATCCCCTCTAGATTTTAAACACGTCTCGAAAATTTTGGGTAAGGGGGATTAAACGTTTAGCTTTTTTCCCTCGTTTTAAAAAGACAGGAAAAACAAAACAGGGGAACAATGACCATTTCCAAAAATTGGAAAATTTATCAAGCTTTTTCGGGTTGGGTAAAAATTTTCAGGGGTTTGAACCCCACCCCGAAACGTGAAAACCGGTTTTTAGAGAATTTTTTTCTCATCTCCAATTTACCATCAAACACCAACCGGATCCCCAAAACAAAAAACCTTTTAAATTTGGGGAAGGAGGGGGAAAAATACAAATTTTTCTCAAATAATTTTCCCCTAAGTTTTTAGTGCTAAATATACCGCAAAAAAGTTTAAATTGAAAAAAACCCTTTTCTTCCAAAATTTTAAACCTTTGGGGAGGAATGTCTAAACCGCAAAAGAAACGAAAATTTTCCTTTTTTTCGAGTCATTTGCAAATTGGGTTTTTTTCTAAACCCTCTTTACGTAATACCCCGCACGCGACGAGAAACCCGAACGGGGGGCCTTTTTAAGGCAATTTAAATTTTGGTAGGGAAAAAGGGTTTTTTTACGGCGATGGGGAACGCCTTCAATAATTTCCAAAAGAGAGACCTAACGGTTCCAGGTAAACCCAAACTGGGTAAATCCCGTACCTAAGTTACGTGACAAAAGGGCAAAAAAAAATGTCCCGGGTCTTCCATCTATACCTCAATTTCCCATATCAAAACGCTTTGAGGTCTTAATCAACCCTGGGTAGGGTCAATAAATGCTTTATAACTTTTTTTGTGATAACACGTTTTGAAAAAATTTAAATTAAAAAATTGCTCATTTGAGGGGTTTAAATTTACGAGAAATAAAACCCTTTTTTTCCCCTTAATTTTTCGAATATAATGATTGGGGGGAGAAAAGCGCCTCTTTTTGCCCGGGGGTTCTGCCATTTGCCTCCCTTCATTTAGGGCAGGTTCCCCCCCCCAAGTTTAAGTCAAGTGGGTTTGAGATGGCCGTAAAAAAAACAAACAGGGAACGACTATGAAGAGTAAGGCGTAAGACAGACCCTTTCCCCCCCCCAGACCATCACTACCTAGCTGCTTAAGTCACTACCTTTCTCTCGTATTGGGGGGGTCAAGGTTTTACTCTCGCCCAGGATGGTTTTTTTAACCTAATGGGTTTTTCTAGTCTCTTTTCTAACCAGGGAAATTTGTACCAATTTTCCCCTAAAAATATAACCTTATTAATCCCTAAACTGTTAAACCCCAAAAGGGGTAGTATGGGAAAAACTTTTTTTGTTTTAAAAGTAAATTTTCAGAAAGGGTTTAAAAGTTTCCTTTTTTTTTTGTTGCTGAAAGGGTTTTCTCCCTCGCTCCCCCTTCCCTTAAAAAAAGAAAGCCCAGAAAAAAAAAATTTTTAAACTCCCTCGGCCCTTTTTTTAAAAAAAAGGGGGGAAAAAGTGTGTTTTTAAAATCCCTTTCAAAAACGACCAATAGGTGTTTTTTTTAAAAAATATTTACTTTGTGTTAAATTTTCGATATTCCTTTAAAAACATTATTTCCCCTGCGAAAATTTACTTAAACTATTCACCCTTTTAAACCCGGGAAAAAAAAATTCAAAGATAATTTTACTTAGGTCTTTCGAAATAATTAAACACAATTTATCCTGGGAAGTGAGGTTTGAACCTTTTTAAATTTGTTTTTAATGATGAAAAAAATTCCTTTTTTTTTAAAATCAATTTTTAAAAAAAAATATTCATTCGATTTATTTTTTGGCCAAAACCGAGGTTGAACCCTGGACCTCCAAAGGTTTTTCCAATTTATTTAAAGAGTTCAAAAGGGGAAAGGGGCTGGGTTTCCCCCTTCAACCTAAAAAGTAAACCCCCTCAAGGCCTAAATTTTGATGACAAGTCATCTTTTTTGTTTACATAAATGCCCCATAATTTTCATAATATCTGTTCATGGGAACCCCTGTAGTTTTTTGGGAATTTTTAAAGGGCATATTTTTCCCTTTATTTTTTAATTTTTTAGGTCTGATTAGGCCCAATCGCGAATTCAAAGTTGAATAAGTAACTTATAATTTTGTGTCACTTTTTAAAAAATAATCTTTAGCAATGAGTAATTTTATAATTTCTTTTAATTTAGTTTTTAAATTAAACCCTAAGGGAAAAATCGCAAGTTAATTTTTTTAATTTTTTTTTTGGGCTGATTAAAGGGCCCATTCGCATAAAAACAATTTGAATTTAAATAACTTATTTTTAGTGTTTAACTTTTAATAAAAATCTTGAACCCGAGTAATTATATTTTACTCCAAAATTTTGTTAATTAAACCCCCAAAAATCATTGCAAGACCTAACCGAGTAAGAAAGGGTGTAATGAGGGGACGGATGAACCCAGCCCCAAGATAGGGGGGGGTGTAAAAGAGTTGGGCTGGATAGAACTAGCTCAAGATAGGGGTAAAAGGGGTAAAGAGTTGGGGCTGGGAAATCAAGTAGGGATAGGGGGTGTAATGGAGGTTTGGGCTGGATAGAATAGCTCAAGATAGAGCTAGGGTGTAAAAGATGTGGAAATGGGAAAAAACTAGCTCAAGATAAAGATAGGGTTAAAAATTCCCCCATTTTAAAACCCGAAAACAAAAATTAGGGGGCCCATTCGCGTAATTCATGTTGAAAAGAAAATTATATTTTAAGGGGTCACTTTTTAAAAAATAAACTTTAAACAATTGATTTAAATTTAAAATTCAAAAAAAAATATTCACATTTTAAACCCGAAAACAAATTTAATGTTTATTACTTAGATTAAAACGGTTAAACCTAACACCCACACACACAAAACACATACAACACACACATACGGGTTTTTCTATTCCCAAAAAAACCTGAAAACAATTCAATGATTATTGACTTAGATTAAGTACGGTTTTTCCTAACACACACAAAACACAGGAATTGGACTGGATAGAACTATCTCAAATAAGGATAAAGGAATGAGGTGGGCTGGGGAAAAACTAGCTTCCCCAAAATAGAGATAGGAAAGTAATGAGTTGGACTGGATAGAACCAAAATCAAGAAGGGGGTAGGGATGTAAGAGGTTTGGGCCCGGGTAGAAAATAACTCAAAAAATAGAAATAGGGGTGTAACTATTCACCCTTTAACCTGAAAACAATTTAATTTTTTATTTACTTAGAATTTAAAACGGTTTTTCCTAACAACACCCACACACCAACAAATACACAAAACACATAAAAAATGGTGTAACTAATTTACATTTAACCTGAAAAAAAATTTAATGATTAATTTACTTAGATTTAAGTACGGTTATCCAAACACACACCCACACAAAAGTTTTTACTGATAAAAACCAACTCAAAAATAAGGGTTTAAATGTAATGAGGGGACTATAGAACTAGTTTAAGAAAAAGAGATAGATGTTTAAAAAGTTGGGCTAGAAGAACTAACTCAAGATAGGGATAGGGATGGAATGAGGTGGACTGGATAGAACTAGCTCAAGAAGAGGGTAGGGGGTAACTATTCACATTTAAAACCCGAAAACAAAATTTAAAGTTTATTGACTTAGATTAATACGGTTTTCCTAACACAAAACACAACAAAACACATACACACAAAACATAACGGGGTAAAAGTATTCACATTTAACCGAAAACAATTTAATTTTTATTTTACTTTGATTAAAATACGGGTTTTCCTAACACACACACAAAATAATTGGGCTGGATAGAACTATCTCAAGAAAAGGGTAAAGGGGTAAATAAAGGTGGGAAAAGGATAGAACTAGCTCAAGATAGAGAAGGATTTTAAAATTGGGCTGGAAAGAATAAAACCCAAAATAGGGGTAGGGGTGTAATGAGGGGGCTGGAAGAACTAGCTCAAGATAGAGATAGGGTTAACATTCACATTTAACCTGAAAACAATTTAATGTTTTTTGACTTGATTAAAATACGGTTTTTCCTAACACAAAAACACACAACATACACACAAAACATAAAAAGGTTAACTATTCACATTTAACCCGAAAACAATTTTAATGATTAATTTACTTTGATTAAGTCGGGTTTTCCTAAATTTTAAAACACACACAAAACAAAACCCCGCCACGCACACAAACACAACAAAAAAACACACACAAACACACATCCCCCCCCCCCACCCACATCCCACCCCCACACACACAACAAAACAACCCCAAAACCCCAAAAAAACACCCCAATTTTCACAAAAAAACAAAAATAAAAACCAAAACAAAAACAAAAAACCATAACCCTTCAAAAAGTTTTCAGGATGGGGTGTTTTGGTTTGGGGGAAAGAGACCTTTGTAAACAATTTTAATCCGCCCTTTTGGGGATATCCCCTATCTGAGCGTCGCTGAAAGGGCGAAAATCTCCGGGGGCCCAAACTTGATACTTGGGGTCGAGTACAGTAAAATATACGAAAGAAACCCAAACGGGGTATTTTTCCGGGTTTTTTTGAAGAAATACGGTACGCGTGACCAAACTCCAATCATAATTTTTGTGGAATATCTCATTACTTCCCAAACCCTCCCCTCAAAAATGCGGGGGCCCCAAAATTCTGACGGCCCGGGGTAAATAAAAGCTAAAACCGGTTTAAAGATTTTAAAGAAAAAAAAGGGGTGACCACCCCTATTTTTAGGCTTCAAAACCCCGCCTCTCCCCCCCCCTAAAAGTCAAAGGATCTAGAAACCCTTTAATTTTGGGAAAAAACTTAACACAAATCTCTGGGGCACGAAATTTAAATATTAAAGGGTTTTAAGGAAGTCCCCTTTAAAGAATTTAGTTCTAAAGTTTTGAACCGATAATACCTTTACTGTTATGAAATATACGGCTCTTTCAAGAGCACTTTCCACAGCGTGCACCCGAGTCACTAGGTCAACCCCTCACCAAAAAACACTTCACTCGGTGGGCACCTTATAACCCTGCCTATAGGTCTACACCTACGTCACGATGATTAAAAGAGAGGGATAAAAAACTCTGGTCCCCTGCGAGAAAAATAACCCCCACCCCTCGCCCGGGGGCTCCATCAACCCTCCTCCATAAACCGGGAAAAAACTAAGACTTTGAGAGAAAAGAAAGAGAAGAAAGGGAAAAATTTGGGACTGAATATAAGTTAAACGAAGAAATATCATTTGTTTTTTTTTGGGGGAAAACAACTCTTCAAAAATCCAGCTTTTATTTAAAGAAAATTAAAAAACATACAACCCCCCAAAAGGCCCCAAAAACACAACCTTGTATTGTTAAATTAATGATGTAAAAAATTTTTTTTAAACTCATTTTAAAAATTGAAAAACAATTCAAAAAGATTATTGTCTTAAATTAAAGGGTTTAGTTAACCTTTAAAACAAATCACACACGCCAAAAAGCCCTTTTTGGGAGTTTTAAAGATGTAAAAAAATCCTTTTAAAATCATTAACTGAAAACAATTAAATGGGTTTTTGACTTAGAAGGGAATAATACTTGTCAAACCTTAATTTCCCCCAAATTTTTGCTAGGGCTTTACCGTCAGGGGTTTGAGGGGGAATAAAAATTGTCAAATCCCCAGGTCCATAAACGCCCTCCCGCGTAAAGGAATTGGGAAGTGAACCCGCATTTGTGTGGAGTATGTGTTTAACGCTAAAATAGAAAATGACGATGACGTGGGGATCCAGGTGTACTGAAGGTGAATTTTCCAAAATGGTTTTTCAAAATTTTTTTTTCAACGTGAATGCGGGGTTCCCAACCACGGTCACTGGCAGAGGGTTTTTAACCCTTTCCCCGTCCCAAAACAACAAGATACTAAACCCCGGAAACCCAATCCCCTAAACATTTTTAAATAACATTTCGAGAATAGAATCCATCAATTTTAAAAAACTATTACAAAAATACACATACACATACACATACACCACACCTACACCTTTCACAACACATACAATAAAACACAAAACACACCTCCCCCCCTACACCTAAACATACGCAAAACACATACACACATACACACAGGGGAAAAAAAACTTTCCATAGGCCTTTAATTTTCCCAAACTTTTTCTAAAGGGCTGACCATCAGGGTTTTTTTAGAAATATACAAGCATATCTCATTTCCCAAAAACGCCCCCAAAATTCCCCGGAATTGGGAAGTGAACCCGGGAAATTGTGGGGGAAGGAGACGGATACTTTAGACCCGAAACTGTCCAGGAGAAAAAAACACCCAGGCCGTGAGACAAACCCGCAAATTTTCGTGGAGGTAGAGTGAAATATTTTTAGTTTCCCCCCCCCTCATCCAGCCATCCCAGTCCCCCCCCCTCCCAGTGTTTAAAACCCCCCCACCCCCCTCCTCCAGCATCCCAGGAATTTATTTTTGCAAAAGAGTCACAGGAAAAATGCAAAACCCAAAAAAAAAGTTTTTCCTCGTATCCCGCACCAAAAAAAATATTTCCCCCTTTTCCCCTTTCCCCCCCCTCACCCATTTCTCCCCCCACATCTGAGTACTTTTCCCAAACCCCTTCTCATCCCCCCTCCCCACCCTCCACCCCCCAGGAACCCCCCTAAACCCCCCACACATCTCTCAGGCATCCCCCCCACCTCCCCACCTCCCCCTTCCCCATCAACAAAACCTTTTGTTTATCTCAGGAAAAACCCTTTAAAATCTTGAATTTAATTTTGCCCCCAGAAAAATGCACTTCTCCCTTAACCTTTCCCCATTGATAGTAAAATTTTTTTTTTTAAAAACATTAAACTTTTTTCAAATTTTTTGGAAGATCTTCTAATTTTTTATTTCTTTTCTCTGGGGTTTTTTACAAAGAAACCCTATTGTCAGAAATTGTCAACCAAATATAAATACCCCCCCCGTAAAAGATGATACAAGAAAAATATTCTTGGAAAGCTCAACCCAAAATTAAATATTTGAAACATTTTCTTTTATCAATAAAATAATAGCATACTTAAAACCCTCCATCTCCCAAAAAAAGTTTTTTTTTTAAAAATTTAAACGGGAATTTTTTTTGAGTTTTTTAACTAGAAATTATTTTTTTAAACACTAAAAAACACTTAAATGTTTTGAGAATTTAAACGTAAACATTTGATCATTTTTATTTGTACACTAGATTTTGCCCCATTTTCCCTTTGCGTTAGTCGGGTAAATTAAAAATTTTTTTGAAAAAAAAACCAAATCACAAAAACTACAAAAAAAATTTTTAAGACATGTATGAGGGGGGGGAATTGTTTTATATGTCTATAAAACCTACACAAAAGACTTCCTTTTTAAGGAACCCAAAAATTTAATTGTTAAATTTTTGCATCTTGCATCAAATTCCTCGTGTGCCGTAAGCATTCTTAAAATGCAGTAAATTAGATATTCAATTTTTTCATGTAGGTTTTTTTTTTATACATAAACTTATCTCAATGACATAAAATATTCTACAAACCAAGAATTTTTTTCCTAAAATTTTGAAATATTGAGTCCCCTTCCTGTTTTTTAAACCCAATTTTCTGATACAAATTTTTTATTTTTTCCAATTATTTAGGGGGATCTTTTCAACGTACTTGCAAATATTTTAGTTTTTTTTAAAACTCAAAGTTAAAAAATAAAAAAACATAGCCTTTTTTATTTTTTAAAAATTAATTTTAAAAATTGAAAAAATTTTTAACATTTTTGTTACCAGGATAGTTTTACTTTAATTTTCTAAAGCTTTTTTTCTTTTTTTCTTATAAAATTTGGTCTTCTATCTTTTTAAAAAACCCGAAAAATAAAAAATAAAAAAAAAATTGGGTGTAAAACCCCTGGGGTTTTATTATATTAATAATGAATTAATTTTTTCTTTCTTTTTTAAAAATTGAGCAAATGTTATTTCCAAAAAGTTTTATATTTAAAAAGATGAATTTTTCCGTGTTAAGGAAACCACCAATTTGTTTTCCAAACCTGTATTATGTGAACGAGATAGGTCCTGATTATTTTTTACTCTATAAAAACGAATATTTTTAATAAAAAACCAATTTGCATTGTATTACATCACAATAAGTTTTTAATAGAAAATTAATTAAAAGGTTTTAAAATAAAACTGTTTGAAACTTTTTAAACCCAACCCTGATCAATAATGAATTTAAAATTTTTCTATGACCGATGTTAACCCTGTAACTTTTGGGATAGCCTTGGAGTTCTACCACTAAGCTTTCATTCAGTCTTTTTTCAATGATTTTAAACAACTACAAAGTAAAAAAAGGTTTATACTAATTTATAAAAATGAAAAAAAAATAATTTACGTTTATCTGAAATAAGTTTTTTTTATCGAGGAAAATTTTTTTTTAGGAAAAATTTTCCAAAATATTAAAATTACATTGAACGAGAGTGTTAGAGTTTTACTTTTCTGATGAACCATTTCCTGTCCATTGAAATAACACTATGCATTTTAAATCCGAGGATATTCTTATTCATGGACACTCTTAATGTTTCAAACCCTTTCTATAAACTAATTAAGCTATGGCAATTAATTTGGGTGACCTGGGGTCTGGGGGTAAGGTGTCAGACTTCAAATGCTGGGGGGCCGGGTTCAATCCTGGCCCCAGCACAGATTTATCTGGTTTCCAAACCCCTTTCCCTTTCACCTCTGACAAGACATCTTTTTTAATGTGGGAATGCCGGGCCTCCCCGTGGTTGGGATTCCACTTAAACTGTGGTCCTTCATTTCATCTCATAATCCCCCTACCATTACAACATTACTAAAGCGAAAACCCCCGAAGGGGTATAACCGGGGTCAATAAAGTACATAATTTTGCAAAAAATTTCCCTTTATCCTTTCCCCCCGTTTAGCCATTGCAAAGCAAAAAATTTGAAAAAAATGCAAATCTAAGATTTATTTTTTGTCTTTAGATTAGATTTTGGATTAGTTTAGGGCAAATTGATTTTAAAGAAAAATCAGAGTTATTTCTTTCAATTCAGGACAGCACATTTCAAAAAAATAAGATTTGTTTTTTTTGTAGTTTTTTTCGAAAAAATGGTTTGTGTTGGGAAAAATTTAACGAGATGACGACTTTTGCAGGAGAAAATGTGTCACAAGCTTTAAAGGTAGCCTACACCAAAACAATAATCCTCATAAAGTTTTATGACTAATATGTTAGTCATCAAAGTCTTATTAAAATAGGGGAAAAAAATTTTTAGTAGGTATTATTTGATATTTAATACTTTAAATTTTAAATTTTTAAAGTTAAAAACCCCCCAAAAGTAAAACGAAAGAATTCAAAAAAAAAAAAAAGTATTATTTAAGTTTTATTATTTTATGTAAGATCTTTTATGTAGAATCCCCTATCGTCATAAATTTATAAGCTTGTTAATTGTAGCTATAACCAGCAGAAAAAGTTAACTGTTTTAAATTCATAAGCTGTCCCAAATAGCATTCCCAACACACCCTGGAAAAAAAAAGTGGGGGTTTTGTAAAAAAAAAAAAAAACCACCCAAACTAAAAAAGCAGAATAGGATTTTAGTTTGGAATAAAGTTTTAGTTAACAAATTTTTTTTTATTTTTTTGGTTTACAAGGAATCTTATTACCAAAATGGGCCCATTTCCCGTACAAATGCGACTACAAAAAAGACAGGAGAAGTTACATAAATGTGATTGACTTTCAGAGGATTAGGTCTGCCAATTCTTACATTTAAAGCAATTAATCGATTGCCTTTTTTTTCACATAATAATTTTTTTTAAAACCTTTATCAATGAAATTATTTATTATATTTTAAAGTATAAAATTTTATTCTCATGAGCCATTTTTCCATGATAAGACTTTTTTAATATTTTGCAGCCCTAAAATTACGTTTTTTAAAGATTACACCCAAAAGTGCCCAAAAATTATTGAAATGTAATGGATTTACAATACATTTATTGAATCAATTTTAAAAAATTTTGAGTTTTTTTTAAAAAAAGTCTAAAACAAATCTATTTTAGATCTAAGTTTTTATTTTAAATAAACATGTAAAGTGTCATACCGGGTCATTATGACCGCCCCTCTATATATCAAGGGTTTTTTATCTAAAACCATCTGACATTACTGGAAGCGATAGTGGTTTTAAAATAAAACAAAATATTTGAAATAATAAACCTTTTTTAAAAATAAATGTTTGTTTTTTTATTACTGTAATCCATCACTCCTCTATTAAAATACTTAGCGAAGTAAACCTAACCCTTTTGCCAGGATTACCAACGTAGTAACCATCACTGCTTGGCGGGAAAAACCTTGGAATTAAATTGAATGCATCGGGGCTATATCTGATTAATGATTAAATATAATGGAAAAATTTTCAAGGAAAGGGCTTGACGATTATACCACGTATGGGGGTATTTTTGAGTAACCCCCGTAAAAAAAAATTTTAAAGGACTAAAAAATTTGCTTTTCATCTTGGGCATTTGTAAAAATTTTTTTACAAAAATTTTTTTGCAATGTTCTGTACCCTATTTCTCGTAAAAACAACAGAGCATTCTGATGATTTTTAAATTTTGACGCGTCTGTAAACGGAATAAGTAAATGTTACATGAACATTTTTATTTTACAGTTAATACCCTGGGCGAACCTCCAAATATCCAACTATTTGGTAAATATTATTTTATTTGGGGTTTTTTTTAGTAAAATATAGAACAATATTAATAGATAAAGTATTTTTTAGCTAATACATTTTTAATTTCCAAATATAAAAATACCAGAAGATTAGGCAATTGTCGATTATAAAACTAACTGTACTCTTTAATCCAACAAAGCTGAACCTATATAGGCTCTTCACCTACTTAAAATATAAGAACATATCATGGGTATTAATGACTAAATAAGCAGAAAAAAAGGCACACAAAAAAAAATTCCTGGTTTAATTCCCATGTCCCATTATAATGTTAATAAATTTGGAATGTACTTGTAACAAAAATAATTGGGCCTACACTTACACACAAAAAAAAACAATAACAATGTAAATTTTTATTATTTTTATTTAGCCCCGCGTCTTACACCCTTTCGGGTTATCCCTTTTAATACTAATTACCTAATGGGATTGGGAAATTTTGGGAAGGTTGAACTAAGGAAGCGAAACCCCCGCATTTGCGTGAGGTAGAGTGGAAAACCTTTTTGGGGAACCAACCCCCCCCCCCCCCCCCCCATTCACCCAAAACCGAAAAAAAAAAAAAAAATTTTTTCGAACCAAACCCCGCCTCAAAACCCCGACTCACAAACACTAGCCGTTAGCCAATACGTCACTGGGCGGGTACAAGTTGAACAAGGGGTTATAACACCAAAACTTTTTTTAAAATTTAAAAAGCTCAAAACCCCCCCACTTTTTTTAGTTTCTCCGATTACAATCCTAATATAACTATAGAATTTCACAAACTAAAAAAATAATTTAAAAATAAAAATAAAAAATATTCGGGAAAAATTTGTTTACAAAAGGGGCACAAACAAACGCACGATTAACAACCAAAATTTTTACTAAAATACGATAATAAAATAATAAAACCCAAACTAAAACATCGTTGCAGAAAAATATTTTGGGGTAAAGAGCATAATTTCACCAAAAACGAAATAAAAAAATAACCTCGTTACGTAGAATAAAAAAACACGGGTTTTAAAAAAAGAAACACCTTTACCATTCCACCAAATTTGCTAATTTTTTAAATTGGGATTCACGCTAGTAATCGCTGTTTTATTTTTTGATTTTAGCTTTTTCTATTTCAACGCTAAGGTTCCCTTTAAGATAGGCTTTAGGTTTTTTATTCTTCTATTTTAGATTTTTTTTTTTTCTACCCAAACCCAAAAAATTAAAAACCATTTTTTTTATTATTTACAACTGAGTTCAAATTACAAAATAAGTCCGTATTTTATTTTTTCTTGCATAGGTTTTTCACCTATTTTCATAAAAATTTAAATTTTGCTATTAATTACGGCAAAAAGTTTTAAACTACTAATAATTTAAAAATGAAAAGTTGTTTATAAGTTTTGTAAATAATATTTTTTACATGAAATAATGAGGAAACAAGACTACAGGTCACACGTGCAACGGGGGGAAACAAATTGGCCATCCGGTGGGGTTTTTTTAAAACCCTAAGGGGAAACTAAAAGTGCGATGCCCTTTTTCAATTTTTTTCTTCTTACACTGCTGTCCTCCCCCAAGTAAAAGTACACATTCTTTCGCGTGCCGGAGTGTTGTCTCTGGAGAAAGAATGACAGATAAAAGCTAGGCGCTTGCATAGTTTACCGAGTTTTCCTTTTCCATACTGGATACTCTCCTGATTATCCATCTAAACTCCCTCGCCTCACCCGCGCATGGGTTGGCGCAAAACCCCTTAAGTTATGCAACCTTTTCAGTTATTTTTATGGGTTTTGCGTGTAAATTTGGTTTACTTGTTTTTTTTTTTCTTAAAAGGTAATTTAACTTTTTTTTATGTTCAAAAACAATCCCTTCACATAAAAGAGCAACTAAATTAGGGAAAGCAAAAAATAAAAGTATTTATTATGTTTTTTCATTGCCAATACCTCCACGTAAACGAACAAATTTTATACTAGGATTGCAAAATTAAACCTTTATTCAATTTTTTTACTACTCTTATCGTCAATATTGGACTCGTTGATATATTTAAAAATACCCCCTTTCTTCATATATTTCTGAAATAGTGGGTTTTGGGATTTAAATACCACAAAAAATGTTAATTTATCCAATAAATACAGCAAAAACCCACTAAACTATAAATATTATAATATACTAAAAAAATGCGTTGCCCCCGGCTTTGCCGCTGGAAGTTGATTATATAAAAAATACGAAAAAATTTCATATGTATTTACAGATTAATTTAAAATATTACGTTACTTGAAACCATAACTTACCTCAATCAAAAAAAAATGAAAGCCCCAAACAAACTTTAAACCCCCTTTTTCATCCCTATTAAATAAAATTTCCAAAATTCCTGAAAACGTATTTATTTGTTTTAAACGTCAATAACCGAAATACAAAATTTGTTTATGTAACTTTCAAAATGACGAACTTTCATACATTTTATATAAAATTAATCATCCCCTATTTTGACCCCTTTGGGGGGAATTTTTAAAATCCTTTTTTAGTGGTGCCTCAAAACAAAAGAATATACAGTCCGAATTTCATGCTTGAGCCTTGATATTTGCTCTCGGCATGATGAATAAATCATAGTCAGGAATGTTATTTATAAAAAAAGATACTTATGAAAATTATTATCTCTTTAATTTAACTCCCGGTTAAAATTGCAACTAAAAGCATAGGAAAACCCGACAAGTTTTCACCAACACCTACCTTTAGGGAAATTCACTACACACATTGAGCCGCGAACGGGATATAAGTTAGATTTTTGGTGATAACAGCACTCCAAAAGTTAAACAAACATTAAAATTTTTCGTTAAAAAGGGAGGCAGCCCGAACGAAATATACGGGTATTAAAAATCCATCAAGTGATCTACCTAATTCTCCCATTCCCTTTTTTTTTTAACAAAATTTATCAGAAAAGTAACTAGGGAAAGTATTTGAGATTTTTTCCCAACTAGAAAAATGCAGCACTCACTTGAACAAAAAAATACCATTTTAGTCTACGTTTTCTCTGAAATTTTGCATTGAGTTGTCTCTTTTGGGTGATTATTTTATTGATAGGGATAATGGGGCTGCTGCCTGAACCAGCTTTGAAAAGCGTGTTTTTTTTGACTTTTTGTTTATTCCAATAAAACCCTATTTAAAATACTTAAAAAAAAAAATCTTTGGGTTAATGATGTCACGGATGCACGAGGGGTCCCCGTGTTTAAGGTTTTAAGCTTTTCCAAAGATCGAGTCATTTTAACCTGGGAACGAGGGCCCGGGGACACCCTGCGGGGGCAGGACCAAACACGGATACTTTACATTTAAAATTTTCACGAATATTTTGGGCCCACTAGTTAAAAGCAAATCATTAAACAAAAAACATAGTAATTGTTTAAAACATGATCGAAAAAAACCAGGGCCACTGGAGGTGAAGTTAATTTCTAAGTCATCAATCAACTGAGGGGACGGACTCACTTTAATAAGTTATTTTATTATTATTTTTAATATTATTTTAGCGCCGCTCTTACTACCCTTCGGGTTGTACCACTTTAAATAATTGAAAGGGAGGGGGGATTGGAGATGAAAATGAAAACCAAAAAGTTTAACGTGGAATCCGAACCCTATGGGGGGCCTGGCATTCCCCAAAATTTAAAAAATTCTTGTCAAGGGAAAAAGGTTTGTAAAACAGATAAATCTGGCCGGGATCGAGGAATTTAACCCCATCCCCCAGCATAAATCTGACACCTTACCCCAAAAAACCAGTCACCCTTTTTATATAAAAAAAAAAAAACAAAACCAACTTGATGGGTTACTAAGTTTTTACATCATTTACAAGTTGGTTCATATTATCGTACAATATACATTCTCAAGTTATTGTCGAACAAAACTGTCAAAAAATTGGCTAACAGTTAACTGACCTTTTTAGTTTTTTTTGGGTTTGTGAATCAAAGAAAAACACTTCATTTTTTTAAAAAAATTGTTAGAGCACTTTTATAAAATTTCAACCCGCCCGGGGGGTATTGGCTAAAACCCCTTTTTCGTGTTGAACTCGACTGCTGAGGGTGGGGAGATCGAAGGTTCGAATCCGGCGGGGGAACGGGGTGGTTTTTTCCCAAATGGTTTTCCACTCTCCCTCCCCGCAAAAGGGGTTTCCTTCCTCTAATTCAACCTTCCCAATTCTAAAACCATTAAAAGGAATTAGTATTAAAGCGTAAACCCAACGGGGGATAAGACGCGGTGCTAAAATAAAATTATAAATTTTTTAAATTTTCATTTTTTAAAAAAAAAAGTCCGTTAAACTTTTTTTAAAAAAATTTTTGTTTAAAAAAAAAACAATAATAAATTTTTCTTTTAATAAACCCTTCCCCATTTACCCATATTGAACAAAACCCCTAAACACATTTTGGGAAATATTCAAGTTTCAAAATCTCTAATAGTAAACGACCCTAAATTATGATTTACATTTTTCGAAAAATAAAACATGGTGTTTTTTTTAAATATAAAGGGCTCACCACTACCTTTTTAGCATAATCACTAAATCCAATTTCTAAAATTTTAGAATTTTCCAAAATCACATATCGGTAAATTTTAATTAAATATTGAACAAGAATAATATCAAAATGCACATCATTTTAATATAACATTAAATATATGAAATTGAATATAATGATTAAAACCGTTTCGGTTGAAGCTCCATTACCGACAGACACATGGCGGACCCAGATCATTTTCATAGAGGGAGGGGGGGGGGGGGTCAAAAATACAAATAACATAGTTACTTACAATGTTAGATTTATGTTTAAAAGCCCTTTAATATTTCTTGTTCATATTTGATCTTATGTATGTTTTAAACCGTGTCATATCCCTCCAAATTTTTGTAAAATCAAATATTCTTTTTAAAATTGGTTTAATCTAGAAGCTATGAGTATCTCGCCTTGTGTTTTTTTTTTATAGATTCTTTAAAAAGCCATTTAAAGTGTTCCTCACTTACATATTTTTGAACTTTGGATGCCCCTTGAACTATTTTGGGAAAAATCCTCACCTTAATTTTTCGGGATGGTTAGATACCTCTAAAAGATTATCTTTGAAGTATCTCTGCCAATAAAATTGAAAATTGAATTATTTCAGAAACAGGCTATTTGGGCTGGTCCTCCCTGAAAATTCTTCATAATTACATGTATCTAGAAGCTATTTGGAGTTGTTCTCCCGCCAGACATTTTTGATATTTGGATGACCTTGGAAGATATTTAGAGCTTTGCTCGCCTGATTTTTCTGCCAGTTAGATGCCTCTATCTATATTATTTTTGGAAGCGGTCTCCCCGGGCAAATTTTGGCACTAAATGCATTTAAAAGTCATTTGGAGTTTGATTTAAGGCCATCTTTCAGCTTCATATTTGATAATATCATAGGATTTTAAATATTTTCTAGGGGGGAAAATTCATTCCGGGAAGGGTAAATTATTTTCCAGGGCTCAGAGTCCCCCACAGTTCCACCACTCCTGCTGCCCCACACATACCTATATTCGGTATTCGTGAATGAACTGCTCTCAGCATTATTAGTTTCTTTGACATGTGAGAGTCTACCGTCTCTATGCGAGCAATGTTTGTTACTCGCTATGCATAAAAAAATATTAGTAAAATTAAAACGAAATATTTTTTCTACACTTGCCGTGAGTTATATCAAACAATGAATAAACATGGACGAATAATCACGTGGGGACATGGCTTTAAGAGGCTTCTGCGCGTTAAAAGATAAAAAACTGTATAATTTATTGTTTTTGTATTTTTTTTTAATTATGAACTTCATTTTGTATTTTTTGTATTAATTTTCTAATCTTCAAAGGGGGAGTCAACTGACCCTTTGACCCCTCCTGAATCCGCGCCTATCACAGACATACAGAAAGAGGGACATATATAATATCCAAACCATAATTTTAGTTTGTGGACACAATAAAATATCAAGATCCATTATAATCTTGGGGTAAAAGATTTTCTCTCTAGAAGATATGGGAAGTTTGGTTGCTGCAATTGTTTTGATTTGATGGGTTTTTGATTGGACAAAGTAGTTCATAGAGCCTACGCAATAACGATTAAGGATACAGAATGGTGAATAAGATGGACGGATAAATTATTATCTAATCACTGCATCTTAGTTAGTACCCGTTTGGACTATCCGCTATTTAAACGATTGGGATAGGAATGAGGAAGGCAAAATTTTAAAAAGGAAAATATAACTAAAATTTGGGCAGCAAGGAAAGTGGGAAACAATTTAGGTAAAAACAACCCTCATTATACCCGAGCACGATTCAATCCTCGACCTCTCTTACACCAACATTCCGGTTTGTTTCTGTTGTGTAGGTATTTAAATAAAAGTATTGATACTGTAATCTTTAAAAGTATCGAAAGAAAAATATGGGTGTTGAATCTTAATCTGAAAAAAAAAATTATCTAGTAATAAATCATTTCAACTTTTACATCATAATTGCATTTCCATTTTTATTTAAACACTTGAAAACCTAGTGGTTTTTAATACTTTAAAACAAATTTTACGAGATGCTCTTTTCGCTACCCCAACTTCTTAAAAAAAACTTCCAAAATTTTCACTTCTGGCAGGTGCCATTTTTTAGCTACATTCTCCGTTTGTATACTTTTAAATGAAAGCTTTATTAACTATTGATAACAATAGGAGAGGGGACGCCCTGCCCTGTTTCATCTGCTTAAACAACTCATATACACATTTCTCTTCGTCTGCTGGGGCACCCTTGCGGTGACTGAGTTAATCTATTTTCTACAAAAGCTTCTTTGTTCTTTGTGATGAGCGTGCTCTTTTATAAAAAAAAAAACAAGTTTTTCTTCCGATACGATCCTAATAACGGAGTGGAGTACTTACATCAGTAAAAGTATCGGTAAAAAATACTAGTATCGAAAGAAAAATATCTATATTTAGTAAAATATCGATACTTTTTTCACATCCCTAGGGGTGTGACGCCTTTGACTGGGCGTGAAAAAATCCCAAGCACTCCTTAATCCCCGATAATGTGTGGACCATGGACCTTATGATGAATTCATCATAAAAATTCGAACGTTATTCTTATTTTTATAATCGAAGAGGAAACATGACATTGGGTCTGTGAAAATTTAAGAATTTTGAAATAATTGGGGAAATCTGTCGTGTGATACTCTTGTACCAAATCTTCTTTCTTCGAAAAAGGAAAATAATTATTGTTTGGCAGCCCATGCCAATGTTAACAGATTTTTTCCCTCATATTAAATAATAACCAAACACACAAGAGTATCGTTTTAAACGGATAATTATTATGAAAGTGACTTTAAGGGCACAAGATTTAAAACCCGACATTCACACCCTTGTTAAAATTATAAGTTTCAAATTTATTGTTAAAAAAGTGTTAGACTTCTTATTATTATATTTATTTATTTTAGGTATTTAACATGTCCTTTCGAACAGACTGATTTTAATAAACACATGAAATATCTATGAGAGAGAGGGGAAGGCCTTCCAATTTGACTGGGAAAGGTATTTTCACAATACCTTCCAGGCTATTTTACATGCCACAATTGACATCAAACCGACGGCCTTACTTCCCCTCCAAAGAAAGTTGTTCTACGGATTTATATGGTCAAGAAAAATCTGCCGTCCTCAGCTGATTTTTGAACACGAACAACCGAGGTCGATTTGTTTGTAACAATACGATTCTAAGTTGGAATTTATTTTACTTAAGATAAAGACAATATAATAAATGATTGGAATGTGACTCTCTCAATATTTCTAACTTTCAGTTTTGGCTTTTATGATCAAACGAGTTTGACACGCCTATCTTTGACCATGGGACCTTTAAAAGAGGTTTTAAAGAAAATAATTATTATAGCTGTTGTGAACGGGTGAAATAAATTAAAATTAAGCTATCTCATTTTGTGAACATAATTATTAAAAAACAAATTAACAAAAGCCTCTCAAACAAAACATTGTGTTTCTTTTGGTTTAATGTTTGAAGTCTATAGAGGCAAAAATTTAAAATTTTCATTTTTTTAATGATATATAAATTAGAAACAAAACAACGCTTGCAGTACAAATCAACCACACTCCTTAAAAAATCATTGTCGCCAGTGTTCCTTCAACAACAAAATTATGTAAGTTTAAACCGTATATCATTATTTATTATTTATGTTAAATTTTGTTTTGTCTTTTAGGAGTATGGGGGTGGATGGATCCTCAACCCCGATACTTCCACTCGCCCCTTGGTTTTGAACTAGACTTAAGACTGCTTCTATTTTAAATTACTCTCCTAATCAAATATGTCATTTATGACGAAGAGTTGTTCGTTCATCCCAAAATAAAATTATTAAATTTGAAATGTGATTAAAAAAATAACTTTTGCAGTTTGGATCTAACTATCATGATTTATTTTTGAAATTATTTGTAAATATGATTGTTTCCAGGGCAAGTTTACAAAGGTATGTTTTTACGAAAAAGGGACAGAAACCTTATTTTTCCAGAATGTCCCTTAAATTCCGGTACAGTTGGTCATACTTTATGTACTCTCCCAACAATCAATGAAATAAAGAGCCCCAAACGCACTATAATTACAAAGAACGACTACAAGGGGCAGCACTGCCACCACTAGTAGAGGCATGGTGAGACAAAAATCTTCTCTCTCTCTATTTCATACACTGCTCCTTTGCCCCGCCAAGCAACGACCAAATCAAAGGCTAGTTGCAGTGAAACCTACTCCACGGACGTTAAGGGCGATTGGCGGCATTGGAAATATAGATGGAAAGAACCTTAGAGAGCCCAAAAATACCGCGCACGCTGTCTGGTTTACAATACTAGCAACTGAAGACAAGCCGCAGAAGAGCACAGAGAGCACAAAATAGGGTTTTCCTCAGTATGTGCTGAACCGGCTTGAGGGAAAAGTGATCGCTTAAAAACAACAGATACAATGAAAATGATCTGTCAAACACTCCCTATCAATGCTCTTTTTTTGCGAAGATGAACGCTTACCTCAAACTCTTCGAAAATTTCCCCCATATTCCCAAATGATGTTTTCACGGTTTATTAATGTTATTTTCTTGTTCCGATTAATGTAATAAATTAAAACAAGACAATTTAAGGACTGCATGGTGTTTATTTCAAGTGATGTGACAGTGGTGTGATGCTTTGTTATCCCCGTGTCATGTATTTTCGTTTTGTGTAAAGGGCTTCGTTCGTTTAAACGTGTTCACAAAAAACCCTGTAAAAATTAAGCCTCCTTCACGATGTTCAAACTCGAATGGTTTTACGATAAAAAGCATTTTTAGAGAAATCGTTGTGATCGTCGTTAAAAGCTATGTTCGTTTCTTGGTTTGTATTACAATGTTGGGGTATTGATTAGTGTTTGGGTTGAAGTGGATCCGTAAAAAGGCTTCTCTAAAGCTCTCAAGATTTGTTTGTAAGTGTAGCAAGTGGTAAGTATTCTGCAATTCATTTTGTTCTGTCAAAAATGGCTGTTTTTGAATTCCATTGAGTTTAGAATAAACATCTAGAGAGTTGTAAAACTTGAGATTTTTTTGTTCCTTTTAAAAGTTGATCAAAAAATTTGTATAAAAGAATAAATCAAGATACATATTTATAAACTAATGACACACAGTTTCATATGGGATTAAATAAAAATTTCGATTAAGTTAACTATGTTTTTAGAATACTTGGCTAAAGGAATTGAAGGGTCAAACAGCAAAATAGACTCTGAGGGACTGTGCTTCAAAATAGCAACTTGTGAATTTTCTGAGGATTTTTTTTAACGATTTGGGATTATTTCACAACATTCGTTTTAATCGGAAATTTGCTTATGTTTGTTCGTTTACGCGCTAGAAAACATTGTATTTCTCATAATTTTGATAAATAAAAAAAAATCAAGAAATCCCACACTTGCTAAACGGTAGCCACCAAGAGCTTATATACAATATGATTCAAGTTAAGCAAAATAAAATGGCTTGATCTCTTTGTAGAAAAAAAGGCATAAGCCAACACCTGCAATATTATGCCGGGAAAATCACCAAAAAGATTCTTTATTAAGTATAAACCGTTTCCTCCAAATAAAATACTTCTTTTAAAAGCCGTTTGATATTATGACCCTAATTAGTTAAGGCAGAAGCATTATCAAAATTTGCGGGTAAATGAAATATATCCAAAAAGTATATCATTTATAATAATAAGTAAGGCTAGTTTGCATTTTAATAACAGAAAAAAAACTAATGGTTCTACTTAAATAATTTAAAATAGATTCCTCTATTAAAAAAATTATGTGCAAAAAACTAATGTTATAACAACGCAACTCTCCACAAAAATTAAATTTACACTTAATATCGTTTAGAAAAATTTTGATGATGGTGTGAGGGCTATTAGATTTAACTAATATATATATATTATATACACACACACACACACACACACACACACACAAAACACACACACACCACAAAACCAAGGAAAGGTGGATTTTAATGAGCGTTTTGGGCAATTTAAAATTCGCCGGGAAAAATAGGAATACCAAACTTAAAAAAATACCCTGCAGCATCCCGGAATTCAGATTCCGGGGTACAATGTCCCCATCCTCTCGGCTATCACTTAGAGAAAGTAATCCAACCAAAAGTGAAAAAAAACAGCATATTACAAAATAATGATAAAAATGCAACTATAAAGTAATTTAGGCCCTAACTTAAAGTTTAGCTACCAGTAAGCATTAATTAGTGATTTAATGAACGAACAGATGAAATAATTTCCGAATATATGTTTTTTGAATCCGAAACTGGTATAAATTTTGGAAAAACAGGGTTCCTTGTATGTGGTTCAAATAGCAGAAAATTAGTTTAAAATTTTTAAAGAACATGTAGGGGTATAATCTGGTCTTAGTAGTCTAATATTAGGCACTAGGCTAGGTATGGCAGTGATGTTATACAAAGAAAGGGAAGATATGAGTGTCCACTGTGGCTATAGAAGTGTGGTGGAGTAATAATAGTAGGGTGACCTGGGGGTCTAGGGTAAGTGTCAGCCTTCTATGCTGGCGGCCGGGGGTTTAATCCCGGTCCAGCAAAAATTTATCTGATGGCCAAACCCTTCCTTTACCTCGACAAGACATCTTGTGAATTGGGGAATGCCAGGCCGCCACCGTGGTCGATTCCACGTTAAACTGAGGTCCTTCATTTCATCTCCACAATCACCCAACCATTACACTTACGTAATGCGTATAACCCGAACGGGGAGTAAGACGCGTCTAAAAAATAATAATAATAATAATAATATATAGTAAGGGATTATATGACTATCTACTGTGGAATTTGAATGTAGTAACTGTCATGTTATATTAAAGTAAGGATTTTATTAGTATGAAGATGCAAAATAAAAGTATGGGTTATAATAGTGTCTACGTGGCTATATAATTGTGGTGATGTTATATAAAGTATGGTAATGGATATATGACATCTACTGTATCTATGGAAGTGTGGTGGTGCATATAAAGTAAGGGTTGATTTGACTGTAAACGTGGCTATAGAATGTGGTGATGCTATGTAAGTAAGGGATAAAATAATTTATACTGTGGCTATAGAAGTGTGGTGGTGTTAGTAAAGTAAGGGATGCTAGAGTGTATACTGTGGCTATAGAAGTGTGGTGGTGTTTTTATAAAGTAAGGGATGATATGAGTGTAACTGTGGCTATAGAAGTATGGTGGTGTTTGTAAAGAAGGGATGCTATGATGTATACTGTGGATATAGAAGTGTGGGGTGTTATATAAAGTAAGGGATGATATGAGTGTATACTGTGCTAAAAGAAGTATGGTGTTGTTAAAGTAAAGTAAGGGGATGCTATGAGTGTATACTGTGGGCTATAGAAGTGTGGTGGGTTTTTATGTAAAGTAAGGGATGCTATAGTGTAAACTGTGGCTATAGAAGTGTGGTGGTGTTATATAAAGTAAGGGATGATAGAGTGTATACTGTGGCTATAGAAGTATGGTGGTGTTATGTAAAGTAAGGGATGCTATGAGTGTATACTGTGGATATAGAAGTGTGGGGGTGTTATGTAAAGTAAGGGATGCTATGATTATACTGTGGATATAGAAGTGTGGGGGTGTTATGTAAAGTAAGGGATGATATGAGTGTATATGTGGCTATAGAAGTATGGTGGTGTTATGTAAAGTAAGGGATGCAATATGTATAACTGTGGCTATAGAAGTATGGGGGTGTTATGTAAAGAAAGGGGATGATATGAGTGTATACTGGTGGCTATAGAAGTATGGTGGTGTTATGTAAAGTAAGGGATGCTATGGAGTGTAACTGTGGCTATAGAAGTATGGTGGTTTTAAATGAAAAAGTAAGGGATCTATGAGTGTATACTGTTATATAGAAGTGGGTGGTGTTATATAAAGTAAGATGATATGAGTGAATACTGTGCTATAGAAGTATTGGGGGTGTTATGTAAAGTAAGGGATGCATAGTGTATACTGTGGATATAGAAGTTTTGTTATGCTATATAAATAAGGATGCTATAAAGTGTATACTGTGGATATAGAAGTGTGGTGTGTTATATAAAGTAAGGATGATATGAGGTGTATACTGAGGAATAGAAGTATAGGTGGTGTTATAATAAAGTAAGGGATTGATATTAATGTATACTGTGGCAATATAATGTGTTTATGCTAATATAAATTTAAGGATGATATAAATTGTATATTGTAAGGTCATAGCCAGCCAATAATTTCAGGGGGGTCTGGTGGGGCACATTCCACAATTGCCAGAGGCCATAAACATTAAAAAATAATAAACTTTCTAAAGCTATCTGAAGTGCTTTTATGGCAACATAACCCCCTAAGTGCGCGAAGGGCTAAGAAAAATCTGTTTATAACCGCTAGAATCTCTTTAAAATGTTTTTTTATGGCAATTTAAACCCCCCAAAACTGCTAAAGGCTGGGAAAAATATCTATATATTTAAACAGCTATAAAGTTCTCAAAAGGGTTTTTTTTTAGTAACATAGCCCCCTAATTTGCTGAAGCAAGGAACATTCTAGATATTTAACATCTTTTGAAGCTATCTGAAGTTTTTTTCTTTTGGGGAACATAACACCATACCTGGCGAAGGCTAAAGAAAATAATACATATTAAACACCTCTAAAGCTCTCTGAAGTAACTTTTTATGGTAACACATTCCCCTAATTTATAACTTGTGCCTTAATTGGATATTGTTTAAAACCATAAAAAAATTATATATAATTTTGTTCTTTTAAATTTCGGAGTAGGGAAGGGGGAGGGGTTAAGCCCCAAAACCCACCCCTGACTACAGCCTTTGCCTACTGTGGTTATAGAAGTGTGGTGACTGGTGAGTTAAGTAAAGAAAGGGGAGGATTTTAGTGTCTACGGTGGATATAGAAGCGTGTTGTGATTAGTATAAAATAAGGGAGGATATGATGTCTACTGTTCTATAAGAGTTTGTAGATGTATAAAGAACCAACGGAATTGGTGAATGTGTTTATTCTTTTTTGTGATGTCAATGAACCAAGCAGTATATCGTTGTTGTCCCCTTGTTTTTTTTTACCCAGAACAGTAATTTTCATATATTTCACCAATTATAGAACTTAAAAGGTTTTTTAAAAAATATTTAAAAGTCTCATGTTAAGCAGCAGTATAATGGTTGTTGTCCATGGTATTATTGATTCCTGGACTTGTCAAGTAATGAGGGTATTGTGTTTATATACCTGTTTCATTTTCCAGGAACATAGCCTAGATATCAATTTATGGAGGTGGTGTATGATATGGCCCTCTGTTTTTTTTTCCTGAACATTGATAATAATCTAATGCAGAGGTGTGGTTTATGTTCTTTGTTGCTTCATGGAGGGCCAGTGGAAATATGCCCAAATTTAGGTGGTGTGGTGATGTTCTCTGATTCATAAACATTGATATCAAATAATCAGGTGTTGTGGTGATAAAGGTCTTCTGTTTGACCCTGGGCAGTGATAGCATGGGATGCAGTTGGTGTGGTGATACTGACCTCTGTTGGATTCCTGGACAGTGGATTTAAAATGTTTTTCAGGCGGTGGTGATTTTGTCCTTGTTTTATTCATGAACAGTGATAAAAATGCAATTCAGGTGGTGGTGATACTGTCCCTGTTTGATTCCTGGACAGTGATAAATGTTTTTCCCGGTGGTGTGGTGATATTGTCCTATATTTGATTCATGAACAGTGATAATATACTTTCCCGGGGGGGAATTGTCCCTTTTTTAATAACCTTGGGGAATTTGGAATTAATTTTTGTCGGTGGTTTTGATTTTGCATTTTAAAAAAATTTTTGAAAAAGGGATAAAAAAGCAAATTTCAGGGGGGTTGGAAAAAAATGTCCCCCTGTTAATCATTAAAATTGGGAGTAGGGGAAAGTTTTTCCCAATTTTTAAAAAAATATTTTAACCCCGGGGTTTTAAAAATATTTTCTACCTAATTTAAATTTTCCCCCTTCAAGTGGGGGTTAAAGGGTTCCACAAAACCTTAAAATTATAAGGGAGGGCCGAAATAAAAAGTGGGGCCCCCCTCCTTTATAAAAACAGGGTATCTAAAAAGGGTTTTTGTAACACCTTTCATCCAATTAAATTTTTGCTAAAGGGAAAGATCTAGGGGGGAAACTGCCTTGTCTAAAGCTTTAAGGGAATTCATTTTTCATTCCCACAAAAATTGGAAAGGGGAATTTGACCCAATCACTCCAATGAAAAGGCGTTTGTTTATAAGGAGGGGGCTATTTTCCCGGGTGGCAAAACCCGGAAATGAAGTTTTTGTATTGGTACCCCAAAGAAAAAAAATTAAAAGGAATGGGAAGCCTGGAATTTTAAAAGGGCCCCTTATAAAAAAACCATTGTTTTCTAAAAAGTTTGAAAATCAAACAATTTTTTGTCCGAAACTTTCCCCTTTATTTTAAATTGGGGAATTGATGAAAAATCCCATAAAGGGCCCAAAACTGTAAAAAATTTTGGGGTAAAATAGTGGCCTCAGAAGAGTTTTTGGGGATTCCCCAAAGTGGGGGCCCCTGCAAAAAGAACCCTGTTTTCAAGTCTGTGGCCGGTCCTTTTAAACCCCCCGTGAATTAAAAAGTCATTGGGGGCAGCAGAAAAAAGGAGCTTTTATTTTTCCAAAACCCAATGGACTTTCCAATACGGGGGTGATTTTCAATTATGGAGGCATACCTTTAATATTAAGTTATTGGCCCTGCATAGGGCCCGGTGATAAAAATGTTTTTTCGTAAAGGTGTATTTTAAGTTCATATTGAAAGCAGGGCTTGAATAAGCCTTTTCTAAAAATCAGGCTTATATCAATTTTTTAAAGTTGCCTGAAAAAATTTTTTACGGTTTGTGAAATCAAACTTTGGGGCCGAAAACCAGGCTTTTTTTTTATTCAAGTCATGGATTTTAAAAAGAAAGGGGCGTAATACTTTCAAGAAAGTGCGCAACGGGCTGTTAATAAAAAATTTAAAATGGGACCCACAGGGCTTGAATCAAGGGGTTAAAGGGGGCAAAAAGGGGGGTCAAATATTAAAAACCGGGGAAAGAAGGGGGTAACAAGTTTGGGGGACGCACGGGGCGGGTGATTAATTTTAAAGTGGGGGATTACGGCTTGTATACCCAAGTTATGAACTAACAGAGGGGTTGGTGATATCAAGTCATGGGGAAAAAAGGGGGCTTGTTTTTATCAAAGTTTAAAGGTGTGGGCAGGTAACGGAAAATGTGATAAAAAGCCAAGGGGGATGGGGGCAGGGTTTGGGGGAATATCAAGGTTTTTGGAGGGGGCATTTATTTAAAGGTTTTGTTGGAGATAAGTAAAAGGGGTTTCGGGAAAACTTTAGTTGGTTGGATTTAACAAATAGGGGTAGGGGCATTTTAGATTTAATGTTTTATTTTTCAAATTAGGCAAAATTTTTGGGGTTTTTGTGAAAATTTTTTCCTTTAAAAATATTTTTTGGATATTAATTTTAAACTTTGGTTGGTTACGTATTTTGTCCAAGTTTCCATTTTAAAAAAAAAAAAATTTAAAATTAAATTTTCACTTCCTAAGGACAAAAAGGGGACTTAATTTTAAAAAACGCCACTTTGATTGGGAAAGGGGGAGGTTTTTATTGACCTTTTTTTCCAAGGTTTTTTAGCAAAAGGGGGTTTTTGCTTTTGGGTTAAGGGTTTTTGGGGGGAATTTCGGTTTAAAAAATTTTTGGTTGGGGAAAATTTAAACAAAACATTTTTTTTGGTAACGTTTTAATTTAATTTTAATGTTTTATGGGTTGAAACAGGGGTTTATTTCGAAAACCAAAGGGGGTTTTTAAACTTTGGGGTTTTGCTTAAGGAAAAAAATTTAGGGGTTAATGGAAAAATTTTTTTCTAAACCTTTTATTTTTAAAATTAAAATCCCTTAAAAATTTTGTTTTTCCTTTTAAAAATCTTTCTTATTTTCTTTTGGGTATTTTAAATGGGGAAAACCCAAAAAAAATTCTTTTTAAAAAAATGAAAAATTAAAGAAAAATTACGATTAATTAGTGCCTTACAAAAATAATATTTAGTGAAAAAAAATTTATTTTTTTAATTGTCTATTTTTAGAAAAGCCCAACAAAATTTAAACCCTTCAATTTTAAAAAAAACAGGTTTGAAATGGTGGGTAGTTTGTTTTTTAATTTAAAGGTGTTTTCTTTTTTCCCCTTTAATTTTTGAAAAATTTTTTTTTAAATTTGGTTTGGCCCAATTGGTTTTTTTTTATTTTTAAAAGGGGAAAGAAAAGTAGCTAAAGCAATCCTTGTGCCCACAAGTTTGAGCGAGCCAGCAAAACAAGAAATTTTTGGAACAATGGGGCCACGCTATAAAAACAAGGGGTATTAAATTAAGTCTAAGTTTGATAAATTTTTATGAGTAAATTTAATTTAAAATATTATAAAATAATAAAAGCTTTTAAAAAAACCCCAAAATTTTTAAAAAAATTTTAATTTTAATTGTAAACTAAAATTAAGTTTATATTTGGACATGGAGGATAATTATTGTAATTTAAAAAACCAAAATTTTTAAAATAATTTTTAAATTTAAAATTTTTATTTAGTAATTCTTTTGAAACCCTTCCACTTTTTTTTGGGTTTTTTTGGCAATTTTTCCGTTTTCACAATCAACTAAAACACCCCCAATTTAGGTCTTTTAACAAATTTCCCAAAAAACCCTTCCCCCTGTATTCGGAAGGGTTTGAGTTTTTTTGCATGTTTTTTTGGGTTTTTGTTAATCCATTTTAAGGAAAATGGGTCTTGTATTTGGGAAAATAAAACGGGATTGATGGCCCTCTTTTTTAAGAGAAAAAATTGGGGGGGGGAATTTTTTTTTTTATAAAAAATTTTGGAGGTTTAAGGGGGAATTTGGGTTTTTGGAAAGGGTTTAAAAGGGGTTAAGGGAAGGGGTTTAAAAAATTTAAAAATTTATTTGGTGTTTAAAAAAAAATTTTAATGGTTTTTTGGAATTTTAAATTATAAGGGGATAGTAATTTTTAATAATTTAAAGGGGGGGAAATAAAACATTTAAATTTTTTTTTGGGGGGTTTTATTTTAATTTTTTTTAAATTTTTAGTTTTTTTTTTTAAATTTTAATTGACTAAAAGTTATTTTTTTTGGTCCCCGGCCCTTAGGCTTTTTTTCCTTTGGGTTTAACGTTTTAAATACTAATTACCTAACGGTTTCAGGAATGGGGAAAGGTTTTTTTTAGGGGAAAGTGAACCGGCATTTACGTGGAAGGGAGTGTGAAAACTTTTTAAAAAAATTTCAATCCTCATTAAAAACCCAACCAGTTTGAACCACAACTTCCAGCATTTGCACTCTAGTCTGTTTTTGAGCCCTTTAGACCATGCAGCCCCCAAAGGGTTTGATTAAATCAACAACGTTACCCCTTTTTGGTTTTATGATTTTTGGGGTTTGATTTTTTTCTAAAAATTTAACTTGGGATTTAATTAAAAGCTTCCAAGAATATCAAAAAAAAAAAGGGGGAAAAGGGGAAATTTATTCCACATTAAAATTTGTTGGGGGGGGCGTCCCCCAAATTTAATTTATATCAAATCCTTTTATTTTTCTCTTTATTTCGGGGTATTTTGACACCCTAATTTATTAATATTATTATTTTTACTTTTTTGTTGGTACGCAGCCCGGGGGCGTTTTTTATATTTTTCAAATAAAAACGGGGCGAGGGTGAAAACCCTTTGCTTGGGCTGGCCCGGGCCTATAAAATAACACTTTATAAAGAAAATTTATCAAAGTTACCACACAAATATATTTAAAATTTTTAAAAAATTTTCTTCAAAACCCCAGAACCCGACTTTTAGTTTTTTTAATACCGACCATCAAACCCAAACGCAAATGGGGGTTTCCCACTTCCTCTTTTTTAACCTTCCCCTTTCCCAATCCATTAGCGTAATTAGTACTTAAAGCGTAAAACCCCCAAAGGGGGGTAAAAAAGGGGACGCGGTGCTAAATAATAATAATGATAATTTTTTGTTTTTCCCAAAATTTTCCCTTTATGCAACACTTTTTTAAATTTAAACCTTTGGCTTGAATTTTAAATATAACGAAAACAATGAAAAAGTTAAAAATACCCTTAATAGAGTTTTTAAAAAGGGCAAAATAAAAAATTATTAAAAATAACGGTGTATATTGAATACAACCAATCGGTTTTTTTTATTTTTTTCCCCTCAATTTTTTAATAACTTTTTTTTTTTCTTCAAAAAATTTGAAACTACTATTTTTGTATATAGTTTTTAAAAAGTTTTAAAAATTTAAACCCAAAAGAAATTGAAAAAAATTTTTGGTGAACAAATTTAAAAATTTCTACTTCTTAGGTTCAAAAAAACTCTGGTTAAAATTTTTTTCCCCTTTCCCCAATTTTCCCTCATTTTAAAACCCTCCTCTTTAAAAGGGGGGGGTAAAAAATATTTGGGTTTATTTAGTTTTTTTTTTTATTTTTAAAAAAAATCTTGAGTTTTTTTATGTTTTTTTCCCATTTTTTGTTTTGGATCGTTTTAAAAAACAGAAAATTTAAATTTGGCGGTTTGATTGTAGAACCAAATGGGGCCTGGGGCCCCAAAAACCAAAAAGAAGTGGGGAACAACTCTTAAAACCTTACGGGGGTTTTTGCTGCACTCCTTTTGCCACTTGACCCCTTCAACACGGGGGCTTCCCCAGTGCTCCGCGGGGATGAAAAGTACAAAACGGACCTGGTATCAAAGGGGTAAGGTGTCAGACTTCTGTGCCCCCCGGCCCCGGGTTCAACCCCCGGGCCCCGGCACAGTTTTATCTGATTTCCCAAAACCCTTCCCTTTCACCTCTGACATCTGTAAATTTTGGGGGGAATGCCGGGCCGCCACCGTGGTTCGGTTTCCACGTTAAACTGGGGCCCCTTAAATTTAAATCTAAACGGGTCACCCTATATTAAAACATTACGAAAAGGGGCGTATAACCCAACGGTGGGGGGCCCGCGTGCTAATAAAAATAATAATAAAAAAATAATAATAAAGATATTTCCTAACCGCGGGATCCTATTGGTGAAGGACTCAAGCTTCAAAAGGAGTGCAATCATTTAAACCTGGAGGTTAGTGCTGGTATATTATTTTCTGGGGCCTGGGCCCCTAAATGATCACTTCCTTTCTATCATTGCATAGGGGGACTAGGGGGGGTTGCCGGGGGTGCCCGGGCCCCCCCAAAAGGATTTTCGGGGAAAAGAAAATAATTTTTAAAAACAAAAAAAAGTCTACTTTAAATTTTATTAAATCAAAACTTTTTTTTGAGTGTGTTCATTAAACCTTTTTAAAATTATCCAGAAAATTCGAAACCAAATAATGATTTTTGTTTGTGCGTTTTTGTTAAAACAATCAAAATATTGCATTTTCTTACCGGGGTTAAAATTTTTAAAACCTCTGAAATTTCCCCGCCCACCTTACTTAAACCTACCCCCCCCAAAAAAAAAAAGACCCCCCAAAAATCCGCCTATTTATGACCTCCATTAAACCATGGCCGGGGGGCCATATTCAACTATTTTCCCGTCCTTTTTTAAATGGGAAGAAAAATATCTGACGCTAAAAAGGCTACTAATTTTCCTTATATATTAAAAACGTCAAATTGGTTTTTTAAGCTGCTTTTTTGATAGATTTATAAATTCTTTTTAAAATAGCACATTTACTAAGAAAAAATTCCCTTGAAGTTATAATTGGGGACAGTAAAGAATTTTTTGGCTTTCAATATTTTTTTAAACTTTTAAATTTGGGATAAGTACATGCACTTTCTGAAATGACGGATTATATTACACTCATTTCCCCAAACCCTTTTAAATTCCCATCCCTGGGGAAATGGAAAACCCTTCCCCTTTTAAAAACAAATGAAAATTTTGTTAGCCCCATGCCAGATTTTAACCCCGGATCCTTACTCACTGGGCAGACACGCTGCCGACAGAGCAAAGGTGTAGATCAAAATGAAAACAGAAATGCACTAGTGAAGACTTATTGCTCCTATAACTTTTTTTTTAATGGGTTGCATCAATCCCTCCCTACCTACTGCAAAAGTTTTGATGAGTGATCTCCCCCCTCCCCCCCCCCCCCCCATTTAGCACGTCTTACTAACCCCCCCGGGTTAAACGCTTATGTAAAATAGTTAGGCTAATAATTTTTAGGATAAAATATATAATACACACACACCCCCTTTGCACTTTTGGGGGTACACCCCCAAACTACCATGCATTTTTTTGCAAGTGGATGTAAACCAATGTAATTCCCCCGAGCCGTTCGTTTTAAGGTCTTACCCTTTAGCACCAAAAGAAACTCGAAAGGTCCGCACCGACATTTAAAATTTCTTTAACCCCTTTTTTAATTTTTCGGGGGGTTTAAAAAATTTGTTTTTTTTAAAAATTTTTTGGGGAAATTTTTTTCCCTCGTTACACAAAAAACTAAATTTGCCAAATTTTAAGTTTCCCCAGCTTATCTGGGGAAGTGGTAAACATTTTTTGTTCCCGTGAGTGAGTCAGCCATGTTTTACTTTATAGTAGTATAAAAATAAATGGTGGGGTTTTAATTTTTTGGAAAGCTACCTGCACTTTCATAGAGGGGGAGTAAAAAACCATTTTGGGAAAAACAACCCCCCAAAACACAACCCACCTTATTCGATCATATCCCCCGGCCTCGGCAAAATAAAATCACTGCCGGGGGGGTAAGATCCCAAAACCAAAGGGGTTTCCCCAAATTTAATTTTTTATGGAGGTTCCCTTTTAAAAAAAAATCGACATACTTTCCCCGGGGCCGGGGAAAAAATTAAAAGTGACTTAAAGTTCACTAGGGCCCATTTCTAAAATTTAAAGGACGTTTATTTTCTTTTCCTTTTTGGCATTTTACTTAAATTTTTTAATTTGCTGGCCTTCCATGTCCCACTAACCCCCCCACCACGGAAAATTTGCATCTCTGACTCACCTATTGTCTCGGGGGTCCGCTATTCCGCGACCACTGCCCCAGTACATGCGTCCAACGAACGTTAAACCCCCTTTTTAAATCTATCGTTTTTTTTATTGACCAATTCCCGGGCGAAAACTTTAACATTCCTCATCACGTTTCCCCAACCCAGATAATTTCACTTGTGGATCACAGCACGGGGAATTGGGTTTTAGTGATTTTTAAAAATCGGAAACCGATTAAATGTTGCTACCCCGTTGTTTCCAAAAACCTTGAAGACGAAGGGAGCTGTTTTTTTTTGCATTCCCTAATGCTTGCAAAGCTTTAAAGGGAAACCTTTAAAAAAAAGTTTCGTTTCAAAAATAAATTTTAAAGGAAATATTTTTTCCCTTTTGGTTTATTTTGGGAACACTTTCTACAAGATGGGTCTGCTGTCAAAAAGTGTTCCCCTACATTCTTTGGTCTTTATAATTTTTACGACTGAGGGGGATGCCATTTTCATTGATTTTCCTTTGCTTTCAAAACCAAACCCTTGAAAAAAAAGTGAGCCAAAACCAACCATATTTAAAAAATTTTTTTTTTTTTTGCAAAAGAACATACTACTTTCCCTTTCCCCATAAACCATCAACTTTGTTATTTTTTGTCTTTTATTTGATATTAACGTACATTTTCTGAACTGACTGAAATATCACCACGCCCTGTAGCCTGCAAAATCTTAAACAGACAACACCCAACCCGGGCCATTAATCATCATTGCATAGGGAAACCCCACTTTTAACCAATAAAAAATGCAGCCAAATACGGAATCAAACCTGGGACTCTTACCTCAGTAAGAAGACTTACCGACTGAAAACTTTTTTACAATTAAAGACAAACAATTGGGCCTGACGGGGAATCAGTTTAGCAAACTTGAATTTTTTTACAAGATCTTTCATTTTGTTTTTGGTTTGTCCTCGTTCTCATTCAAAAAGCATATTTTCTATAACCCAAAATTAAAATTATTTTTTATACCTCCGTTTAACCAGGGGCAAAAGGGAATCTCCCCACTTTTCAGCAAAAGTTGGTTCGGCTACATGGTATTGTTAAAAAACATCCATTTTTGATGATAAATTTAAATTGCGATTAAAAAAAATTTTTTTAACTTTTGAAAAAAAATTATTTATTCATGCCTAACCCTAAAAGGGAATGGCAAATTTTACCAAAATTTTACACTACCCCACAAAAAGATTTGGGTAAAGTTGTAACCCTAATCAAGACTGAACCCCTTACTAAATTTTTTAAAACTTTTTGTTCAATGTGGTAAACTAGAAAATTAAAAAAACATTTTGATTAAGGGGACAAACATTACATTGTGTAATACACTACCAGAATTCCTTATTTTTTATAAAGGTAACAGTACATTATTATTTTATTTAAAGCATGCGTTTACTCCCCGTTCGGGTTATACCACTTACCTAAGGGTTAAGGAGGGGTTTGGGGAGAGGGAATAAAGGGACCTACAGTTTAACGGGGAAATCCGAACCACGGGGGAAGCCGGCATTCCCCACATTCACAAGATGTATTGTAAAGGGGTAAGGAAGGGTTTGGAAATCAGATAAATGGTAACAGATAGTTATAATTTAACAATTGCAAAGACCCCTTGTTTTGGTAAAGGAAACCCACTACCCAATGTGAAACCCCACGTTCAAATGTCCCTTATTTTCGAAAATTTTGGCAACCCCAATAGAAGTAAACCCCAACAAAAGCTCCTTTTTTTTTTTGTAAAGGTAAACATAACCATAGTGAAAAAAACCCCTTTTTGAAAACCTTATTTTTTAAGGGGGGCAACTCCCCCCTTCAAACCCCTTTTATTTGTTGGAGAAAAAAGTGAAGTGTAAATTCATGTAGGGTCCAACACTCTAACCCAAAATCCCTTTTTGGAAATTCGTAAACCCTACCGGGGAGTGTAGTCCCTACCAGGGGTTAATATTTTGTTAAAGGGAAGCAACATTTGGGCCCATTGTTAAACCCCCCCTTCAAAAAGTAGGCCTACCTTATTTTGGAAAGGTTGGCAACCCTAGTCCCTTTTCCCCATACTTACTATTGTTTTTAGAACGGTATGATTTCAATTTCTCTTCAAATGTAAGACATTAATTTTTTTTTTTGAACCCAAAAACATTTTTTCATTGAAATATAAACAACCATCCTTTCCCAAAATGAAAATTAGCAAAAACTAATCTAGAATCTTAGGGGTTTTTTTTCCCCAAAATTAGCAAATCTTAATTTTGATTGCAGTTTATTGAAATCTTCCTCGAATCTTTGGTTGACCAAAAATCTTTTATTCCGTTCTTTTAAACCGGAGTTCCCGTTTTACTTAAATTTTTTTTTTCCCCTTCCCCAGGGGGAATGCTGGGGCAATTTGTCAAAAAAAAAATCATAAATTTCATTTTCTCTTTGGTTTAAGTCAGGGACAGTTACAAATGCATTGAATATCAATTCAGCCCCCCCCATCATACTATTATCAACACTTTCCACTATAAATTTTAAATATTGTTTTTGGATACATAATTTTTAATTTGTAAAATTTTTTAATTTTTAGGGGGATTTAAAAAAAGACTTTGTTTGATTTTATTGTTAGAAATATTTGTTTTTTACTTTCAAGGCCATTTCTAATGGACTTGAAAAGGGCCCGTTTTTTAAGCTCCGAAAAGTCAGTTGAATAAGAAAATAATGTGAACCACATTTTTTTTATTCTTACGCCCATAAAATAAATAGTATGACACAATAATTTTTTGGGCAACTGTTCGAAAATAAGTTAAATTTCTTATACCCCTAATAACCACCCCAGAAAAATCCAAAACTCATTGAGAAAAATATGAACACTTTTCAAATAAATTTAAAAAAAAAAAACCAAAAGCCACTCATAAAATTTTAAAAATATTAAAATAAATTCTTAACAAACCAACATTAATTTTTCTATTGAATAAAATTTTTTAAAAAATTTCCCCAAAAAGTATGACCATCTAAAATATTATTATTTTTCACCGCGTCTTACACCCGATGGGGTTTAGCTTAAGTAATAATTACGATAAAAAGTTGGGGAATGGGGAAAGGGTTTTAATTTAGGGGAATGAAACCGCATTTTCCCTAGGAGAGTAGAAAAACCATTTGGGGAAAAACTTCCCCCCATTCACCCAAAAATATTAAACCCTTGTCCCCCCATTTACATCATATAACATGAAAATAGCGCGTTAGCTAATACGCCACCCGGGGGCGCATATGAACATATAAATAAAAATATCAATTTAAAAAACATTCATAAACCTTCCCGGGCTTTCTTCCAAGGACAAACTGAATTGTAAGAACCCCAAATTTTATTGGGGGTTTTGGGGGGGACAAAAAATGCCAAGAGACTTCACCCTTTAGTGCTAGATAGCGCTGTTGGGTGGGGGGCGCAAATACTATTTTTCACTGTATCTTCCTAGCGAGGACTTCTACCTGTTAATGGAGCTTTCTTGTTCAAAAACTGGGACACATCTTAAGTATGGGGCCCTCCCCAATGGAAATGAAGGCGCTAGAAGATTGTACGACAAGGGTACCTAACAAAACTGTGCCGAACCACCAAACGTTTTTCGGGGTTTTACCGGCAACTAGTTATGGGGTTTTGGAAAGAAAAGTACGATACGTACCATTTAAAGTTCGGAAGAAAAATATCGATACCGTAATTACAAAAAAACGTATCGATACAGTATGTATCGGTACAAAATTTTTAATCAATTATTTTTTTTATAAAGTAATAATTGAAACATTGCAGAAAAAATAATTGTATTTTCATATTTTTTAAACACTAAAAATTTAAGATTTAACATTTTATGTAATTTAGTTTTAGTTTCACTGCTATGTGTTGTAATTTGGGAAAATATTTTAAAATTTGTATGATTTATATTATAAAAGTTTTACCAACCAGATTTTTAAAAAAAGTCTATGAAAATTTAAACCGATGAAAAGTTATTTAATAGCTAAATAGATTAGTAATACTTTTTTCAATCTATTTTTGTGCTCTTTTTTAACCAAAAACATTTTAACCAACAGAGGAATAACAAAAAATTGTTTTTTTCAATACGTCCGATACCGGAGTGTGGGACTAATATCGTCAGGGGGCTAGGGGTAAGGGGGCGGACTTTTGTGCTGGGGGGTTTTTGGGGCAATCCCCAGCCCGGGAAAAATTTTCTGATTGCAAACCCCTTTCCCTTTACTTTGCAAGATTTTATTAATCACAACTTGTAATGTGTAGAATCCCGGGCCCCACCGTGGTTTTGGTCCCCCTTAAACTGTACCCCCATTTCATCTCCAAACCCCTCCATTACACATTAGCGTAAGTGCGTATAAAACCCCATTGGGGGAAAGACGCGATGGGAATAATAATATCAAAAAAAGTATCGAAAACAGTATCGATAAAAAAATCAGTATCAAAAAGGGAAAAAAAGCTATATTAAAAAGGTTTAAAATATTTTTTCCCCCCTCCACCGGCCAACGTGAAAAACGTTTACCTCTTAGTAATTTTTTTGAATTCCAAATTTTTTTAAATGGGGTAACCATTTTTTATAATGGGCATAGGATTTTTTTTGGAATGACAAATACACTATTATTGGGTTTTTTGGTCAACAATTCTTTAAAGGGGAGTTTCCTTGACTGATTTTAAAAAAAACTTTAAAAATTTTTCAAAGGCTCTAACGATTAGGTTACAAATAGTGTTTGGGGGTGTTTGACATAAAATACGGTATCTTGTTTTTTGGGAAAAAAAATGTATGGGTAGCTTCTATGATTTTTTAAAAAAAATAAAAACAGGAAAAATTTTTAAATGGATTTACATTTGGTTTAAATGGGTACTTTTAGTGTTTTTTTATGATAAATAGACCTGTATAATTTGTTTTGGGTTAAAAACTCGTGAAGGGGCCCCTTTACTGAGGGGTTTTTTAAAATTCAAATTAATTTTAAAATGGGGTAACGATTTGCTTAAAAGATAGATGTTCGAGTGTGACTGAATATGAAAAAAAAACTGTTTACTTTTTTTTGGGGGAAAAATTTTGGCATGGTGGATACTGATGACCCCTTTTTCTTTAAATTTGAATATTTTAAAAAAAACGATTTTGTGATTTCGTTAAATTTAGACAGGGGACATTTTATGTATCAATGTACCTATCTTTATTTTTTCAAATAAATTAATTTAGGGGGAGTTTAATTTCAAAAAATTAAAAAATTTAAAAAGTTTTTGGAAAATTTACCTTAAGATTTAAAATTAAAAAGGGAACTTGTAAATTTTTTCGTGATAAATAAGAAATACTTTTTATTTTCACAAATTTTTAAATAAAATTTTTTGGGGAGTTAACAAATAGTTTAAATTTTGAAAAATTGAATTTTACTAACAGGTAGGGGTCATATTTGAAAAAAATTGTTTAAAATGCAATTATGGTTATTTTGAAAAAAAATTTTGTGTTTTTATGAGTAAAAATTATTTAAGGTAGTTAATAGAAACAATTTTTGAACATTTTTCTAAACTATAATATACAATATGAGAAAGTTTGTGGTTTCTGTCGTTCATTTTTTTTTTAAAGTCCGGAAATGAAATCGATTGTTGTGCTTTTTGGAACTTATTGTCCTCTTTTTTTGAGTTTATGTAACAGTGTTTGTTTTTTATTTAGCTTTTGGGGGAATCCTTTGTTTCGACTCCTCAAGAAGAATGTTTTGATTGTCAAAAAGATCAAATAAAAGATTTTACAATATTGAGTTTAATGCCCCCCCCCCCCCCCATCTGAAATCGAAAAGGGGTTTTTCGCGATTAAACCGTTTGTCCTCTTATTCTATATCTTGGCCTCCGAAATTATTTTCCCAAACCGGCAAAATTTTGGTATCGGGGTTTTAAATATTATCCTGAGGGGTTATTGAATAAATATCTAATCTAAAAGGGAGGGGTGGTTTATTAAGGACAAAAATTTTTTAAAAACAAATACATTTTTCAAAAACCGCTCTAAAAATTTTGATTCCCTTTTGTATAAAAAAGACAGGGTTTTTAACACTAAAACTAAATTTTTAATTTTTATTTTTACATTAAATGAATTTTATAGTAAAAACAGGGGTAAAAATTTCCCAAAATCTTTATCATATCGCCACTCTTTTTTGAGATACGGAAAAATTTAAATATTGAAAAAATTAGATTTTTTTTAAAAATATAACCCTTTTGTTTCAATATATCCCGGGATTATGAGAAAAACATGTATATATTTTTTAGGGTACTTTAGAAATGAAGGTAATTGTTATGTCTTTGGGTATACAAGATGATAGTCTTTACTAAATGTTTCTGGTGGCCCTACATTATTTCTTATGGTTTTGGGTGTTTCTCAAAGATTTATATTTTTTGTTTCCAAATCACCCGTTTTTAGTAAATTTCTATTTTAAAATTAAAGAGAGAGTTTTGTGTGTCAGCGTACCATTTATTTTTAAATTCTGCCCCTTTAACACTTTTACTTCAAGTGTTCCTTATGAAAAAACGGTTTTCACGTTTTTTAAAACTACAATGGGTGTCGAGAAAAAAAAGGATTTTTTTTTTGCTAAATTATATGAATTTATTATATTTGAATTAAATTTATAAATTACTAGATATGTTCCCCGCGGCTTTGCTCGCGTGGAAGTTGATTAATACAAATAAAAAATACATATGTATTTACAGATTAATTTAAAAATATTACTTACTTTGTTGACCAAAAAATTCCCCTAGTCAAAAATAAGCAAGTCCGTCATATTTTACCCCTTTTTCATCCCTTTTTAAATAAAATTTCCAAAATTCCTGAAATACTATTTATTTGTTTTCGTCAATAACCGAAATACAAAATTTTTTTATAAAACTTTCAAAATGACGGATTTTCATACATATTCATCCCCTTTTTTGACCCCTTTGGGGTGGAATTTTTCAAAAAATCCTTTCTTATCGGTGCCTACATACAAAATGAAATACATCCGAGTTTCATGCTGTCCTTAATATTTTGCGCTGGGGCGATGAGAATCAGTCGTCAGTCATCAAGTCGTCATCGGGAAATGTTTTTTTTATAAGTATAGATAATTTTTTCTATCAGGACAGGTTTTTTTTTCAATTTGGCGGGTATTTTTTTGGGAACAAAAAAAAATTTTGTTGATTTTTGAATTAATAGTTTTTTCTTTTATTTACCACCTACAAAATCTGCTTTTAATTACTAAGGGGGTTTTTTAAAAATACTACTTGGAAGCTTTTTCAAAAAAAATTATATTTTATTTCAAAATTTTTTCAAGATTTAAAAAAAAAATGAATTTTAAATTGTTAGTAAAAGTCGATGTGAAGGATAATTTCTACTTCGACCTTTTACACTTCGAATTCACGCACCCCCACCAATTATTTTAGAGAACGTTTTGAAACACAAACTTTTTGGTAGGCGAAAGAGAGAAAAAAACTTACTACCATATTTTAATTTTAATACTTAAAACTTCAAATGGCCAATAATTGGGGTACCTTCAAGAGAGTATTTTTGCAAACCGCTAAACAAAAAACGCTGCCATATATTATGATACATTAACCACTATTTTTTTAATGGCCTTCCTCATTTAAGGAAAGAAAGTTTTTTTTATAAAATAATTTAAAAGTAATATTAAGGAAAATAGGCACTATTACTTTTTAAAGTTTTGTAGCAATTTGCAAAATGAACACAAATATTTTTATAAAGCCCCGGGGTCTTAAATGCAGGCAAAGAGTTTAAAAAAAAGTAGAATTAAATGGAACCTAGGATTGGGGAACGGGGTTTTCGTAGTTCATTTGCTCTCATCCAAAAAACACAGGTTTTTTTGTATTAATAATCAATTTTCATTTATAAGGAAATCCTTTTTGTGATTACTATATTTGACGAAAATACTATCGTAAAATTTTATAAACCCTGATTAAGTTTTATTTAAAATTTGTTATTTTTAAAGGGGTTTTCAACATTTTAAATTTAAATGGGAGATTAGGGGGGTATTTAAGGGGGTGCATTTACATTAGATAGGGGAAAGAAAGGCACAACAAAGAGACAAACACTTGTGAAAAAAACATCCTCTTGCACTCTGATGGGATTTAAACCCCGACCATTTTTTAAATCATTTGGGAGCTTTTTCATTGCGAGCCTTGAACACCTACCAGCAGCTACCGGTGTCGATAAGTTTAGTTAATCTGGGAGGAGGGGGAAAAAAAAGTGTGGGCAATATTTAAAAAAAACCGCTTTGGTGGGTTTCGTGGGTTTAAAGGGTCTCATCGCAAAAAGACTGCACTGTCGTTGATTTAAAAATCGGGGGTTAAATTCCCGTTGGGTGTACAAATTGTAGGGCCCTTTTTACAATCCAATTATGGTTAATTACAACGCAGATTTAAGTAAAAAATTTCCAAAATAAAAAAATGGGCCCTTTATCCCACACCAGGATAAAGTCTAAAACCAAAATGGGTTAACACACACAACCTTACTTTAATGAAATATTTTCAAATGGGCGTCCTTTAATTTATTATTTTTATTTTCACCCCGTCTTACTAACCATTCGGGTTATACGCAAGTGTAGTGGAGGGGATTGTGAGATGAAATAAGGACCTACGGGTTAAAAATGGAATCCGAACCCCGGTGGGGGCCCGGGGTTCCCCACATTCACAAGATGTCTTGTCAGAGGTGAAGGAAGGGTTTGTAATCAATAAATCTTTGCCGGGACCGAGATTACCCCGGACACCTTTTTAAAAAAAGACCACCCGATCCAACCAAACCCCTTCCCAAATATGCAACCAACGCGCGCCACATGCAATTTTTAGTCGGCCAAAATTTTAAGTTGCATCATTGAGAACCCCTTGACCCTAAATTTTAGCGCACGCACATGCACCTATCCAGTTGACTTTTTAAAAGTTTGTGTTTTGCTACAACTCGGGTAACCCTAAGTTGCAACTTATAGTAACATACAGAAAATTTTAAAGCTTCGCGCGCTTTTTCAAACCCAAAAATCGGGCCCACTTTACTACCTTCTTACAAGTCAAAAATTAAGATAGTTAGTTTTTATTTCTTTTTTATTTGCTTTGTTTTAAAAAAAGAGAAAGGGACATAATGCTCCCACATTTTTTAGAAAAAAATTTTTCAGAACTATTCAATTTGTAATAAAGCTAAAGAATTTCACTTTGATCTAAAAATAAATACATTATAATAAAATGGACTTATGTTTTCTTATCTCAAATGACTGATAGCTCTCTTTGGGGAAAGCCCATCTCTCCATTGGGTTTTTGACGGTTATTGAATGTCCCAAAAGGGAAATTAAATTTTATCAAAACTGCTTTTACTCATTCTATTTTGGTCAAAAAAGTATTTGGATGAGTCCGTAAATCATTATAAAACTTGTAGATTTGATCTTTAAATACTCATTGACTTGATAATGGATGTATCCAATATTTTTTTCTTCTGTTTCAATTTTTCTTTGACGGATTACCAGACCAAATATATGTCAGTACTGATGGGAAAAGGTTAGTTGGACAACTTTTGTGTTGCGTGTGCTGCGGACATCTCAATCGACAAGATATTCACTCGGCTGGTGCGCGCATGGCTATCAGTTGGTCGATCAATTTGTTGGCTGACTCAAAATTGCATGTGCACGCGGGGCCTTAGGAAAATATGAAGTCGCATAAACTGGATTAGAACCAGTCATACAAGAACTAAGCAAAGCTTTGCAAGTGAGGAATGGCTGCAAGCTTACAATATAACTGCGGTGCACAGGGACAAACACGCATATAACTTGCGGATGCCCTTTCAGGAAATTCAAGAGTCATGGAATGATCTCAACAGCCACACCAGAAGCAGCTAGCTTGTTGCCCTCTCTGGACATTGATCTATGATAATCTTTCTTGACCTTATAGTTTAATATTAACTCGAATTTATTTTATTTACTGTACCGTGTGTATACTATTGTGTAACATTGACCATATACTGTATCTTATATATTTATGTTATTTCATACTTGTCATTGTATAATCCTGTAGGCTATACCACATAATAAATAAAACAAATGAATAAATAGTAATCAATCCTTATCTTTGGTGATTTAATATGCATCAAGATTCCTTACCATGTAGTGAAATATATGCATATTTTTTTTCAAGCTTTAAACTATAGTTATGACGTCATGCAATGAGGTTGAGAAGGGTTGCATGAGGTGGACAATGGGGTAGGGGGTGAACATGGCGTGACAAACAATGTCATAGAAAGGGTTGGTGGGAGGGGGGGGAGGTTCTAAAAATATCTCGTGACGTAACGGTCGACTTTCAACAACACTCGAAGATTTTTATGTATAGTTTGGAGTGCTTTACAGCGTTTATTTGGTAAGATTTGAGCATTATATCAGGGGTTTTGAGACCAGAAGGTCCTTATTTATTATCTGGTCTCGGGGACAATCTCCTAGTATACGAATATCAAGCAGTTCAGGTCAAATAAGGAATCGGTTGGTATCCAAATTGCGATTTATTTTACGCTCCTGAATTTCACAAAAACAAGATTTGAGCCAGGCCCTACCAGAGTTGATTGTTTATCATCTAAAGGTATTCTTGACAAATATTCCGGGTGTACTGAGGGTGATTTTCCTTAAATGGTTCCCACTACCCTTACATGCAAATGAGGGGTACATTTAGCTTATATTCTAACCTTCCTCATCTCTCCCCCGGTAGCTTAAATAATATGTTTATAGCCCTGTTTGGGTAGTAGGATGCTTGCAGGAGCAGAACTATTGCAAATTTGAATCAACCCTGTACGAACAACATGGTATTGGAGTAAATAAAATTGTTTTATTAACACATTCTCAATGCCATCTAAAAACGTAAGTTGGGGCTACTAATTATTATATGTTCTGTCTTACGACAGGTCCCTTTCCTTTCGTCATTGAACTCAGACCGCAAAAACTCCTTGTTCTCTGCGTCCTCCTTCAGCTCCTCTAAGACTTTCATCACCATACCAATTAAAAAGATGGTTCGAACCTTAACCGGTGCATAAAGGGTTTATTTATACATTGTGATTTCCCATCCTCTTCTTTCCCAAGGCTGATTTATGTGCATTTTATTAACATTGTTTCCTTAGATTTATAAAATGTTTCGGGTGACCTGGTGGTCTTTGGGGGAAGGAGTCAGCCTTCTATGCTGGCGGCCGGGGTTCAATCCTCTGTCGCGGCAAAGATTTATCTGATGGCCAAAACCCTTCCCTCACCTCTGACAAGACATCTTGTGAATGTGGGGAATGCCAGGCCGCCACCGTGGTTCGGATTCCACGTTAAACTGTAGGTCCTTCATTTCATCTCACAATCACCCTACCATTACACATTAGCGTAAGTGCGTATAACCCGAACGGGTAGTAAGACGCGGTTCTAAATAATAATAATAATAATAATAATAATAATAATAATAAAATGTTTCACTAACAGCCATCGCCCTGCACTAAAACGTAGCTCTCACCACTGGTCACAGTCTTGCGGTAGACTGATTCACCAACAACGGGGAGGTCGACTTTTTGAATATAGGCTGGATGAACTAGGGATGATTTTCTACATGTGATTTAGACTTTTGTCTTTCCATCGCCTCCCCACACTAACGTGGCTGAACGTCTTCTTAACTACCGTCTTCATAGCTAACCCTTGAATCAAGTCGTTAATAACATGATATTAATCTTAATATCAATACAAAACCGATAAAAGCGTACTCGTAAATATATATTTAATTGCCAAAACATTTGTGAAAGTGAAATGAGGGTAGGCCACCGATAAATTGCTACATGATTTGAATCCCGGTAATCTCATGACCAGGCTCTTGAAATAACTGTTCTCTTTTTGGAATCAAATTCTCGTATCTGCTATTTTCAGAGAGAAAGAACTGGCTATTAATAATTCAGCAACAAACCCGTGCACGTAGCCACATAATAGTCACTTCATAGCCCACGTAGAAATGTTGCCATTTTATTTATAGTGACTAGAGAATATCTGAAAGGTCTGCAAACGGTCTAAAGCAACGGCCATTTGGCACTATCACTTTTATTAAGTTCACTATGATCTCAGTTTTAGCTTGGTTTTTACTAGGGTTATTTCAACTGACACCTTTTGAAACAATTGATTATTATATAAGATCATTATTTAAACGATAACACATTTCTAGATCTCAGGTTCATCTAGTCTTGTTTGCCTTTGATGAGAGGTTGGTGATTGAATCTCGGGTAGGCTGAGAAAGTTTTTCCGAAAAGGTTTCCCCCTCTCCTGTCACACAAATGTGGGTACATTTACTCTTAACTCTACCTTTCTCACCACTACCCCACTAGACTAATAATAATGCGCATAACTCTGACGGTTAATATGATGCGATAAAAAGACTTGATTTTAGAATAACACAACCATCCATTTCCTTGACCTTAGTTCATCACTGTGAAGTGCTCCCAATTTCATAAATTATCATTTTTGCCTTTGCTAGGGGAAACAAAACCCAGTACTGATCTAAAGAGACAACTTGAACATTTTGTTAGGAATCACACCCATGTCCTTCGCTTTTCATTCCAATACTCCTACACATGGCTCTCCTGATTCTTCTCGGGTTTGGGACCCAACCAGCCAGGACAACTCATTGATAGAGCACAAAAGGCCCCAGCTTTAGTTCCCATCTCAAAACTATTCACGCAGCCATTTAAAATAAATATGTTTACCAGACCATCATTCTATAAGTTAGGAACAGGAAACCCCCCATTCTTACAATAATGCATTTTTTTATAGTCACCAGGAATAAAAACCAGGACAAGATAATGAATTAAGGATATTAGTGTTACTTTTTGGTCATATGAGCTCAACTCATTTCCTACTCACCCACTTGCACCCAAATCGATTCGCCCGATCTTAGCACCTCCATAGAAATGAATATAAAACAAATCAGTAAAAGTTGGGACTATTTCCTCTCTCTTTTGTTTTATACCGGCATTAGGCCTAGCCCTAGCAGTGATAAGTTTTTTTAGCACCGTGTTACCCATTCGTGTTATAAGCTGCATCGAACAATCGATCTCTAGAAGTGCCTTAGACCATGCAGCCACAAAGCGGGTGGTATTTAGTTGAAATGTACCCCACTTTAAGGATTGAAGGTTTTTTTTCATCATTTATGTAATCTAAAATGTTAGTTCTCATCATTGCTGTACTCAAATTATTTTGGTTAAATGTTGATCGTATATTCTGATTTAAAAAAAATGATTATCTATTTCTTTGAATAAATCTTAACACATATTTTTATTAAATAAACTTAGAACCAGCAGAGCACCCAATTACCGCCGTCAATTAATCCCTGTGAAAGAGAGGCCCAAACTTTAACAAAAATATATTTTATTCTTTAAATGTAAAATGACACTGGACTATTTAAAAAATCTGATATTTAGATGGGCTATAACCATACTTGATAATTATAACGGCTCGGTTATTTAATCCATAATAATATATTGTTTCAATCATGTTTGGAATTTAAACCAGTATACCTATATCAGTAAACAGGTATGCTACTGACTGAGCTAATATGTTAGATATCCTTATTTTAAAGGGAGAAAAAATACTTTCTTTCATTCAACTCGGCTTGGTTACAATTTTTTATTTTCACCGTGTCTCATAGTCGCTAGGGTTGTACGCATCTATATTATTATTATTTATGTTAAGGAGGCCGCCTTTATTAATGAAAAACTGCCGCTCAGATGTTCATCTATAACACAATATTTAATTATACACGGATTATATTTTATTCATAGCTCATGCCAAAATAAAGTCGAAAGATTCCAATGGCTCTAGTTTGAGTTTTATTGATAGAAACAAGAGTGTGAAAATGTGAAGTTAAGCTGATTTTTAATGACTTTTTAAGCATATTTGCAAAGTCATGAGACTAAGTTTAATTAAAAAAGGGCTTTAGGCTTTATCCTTTCTCTAACAAATACAGTACTTTTTTAGGCTCCCAATAGAACATTTTAAGAGATAAGAGAATGTAATTTCTTTCTCCTCTTTCTTATTGGTATGGCAAGGGCTGTTTGTAGTTTAAGGGCGAAAGGGAGTATAAGCTTAGAATAGAGAGGTAGTTCCAGAAAAGGACACATACATTGGTTTTAGGCCATGTGGCCTGACAGCGATTGATACTTTATTGTCGACCGAGGTGCCACCCTTAATCGGTGAATGTATGGACTCTAATATGACAGGGTTCCAAATGCATAGTAAAGTAATTGATGTCTCTAAACATAAGTGTTTTATGAAGATTCTAACATAAATCACAAAACATCTGAGCTGCTACTGATCTTTACTTCAAACCTTATAATGTGGACAAGCGAGATAACTGCACTCAGAAGATTTTCACTAGGATGCAACTAGTATTTATAATCTCGTTAATGTGGCAGAAACTAGAAAGGTAGAATTTAGAGAATAGTATATGCACTTGCGTGGAGGGAGAGTGGGGGAATATTAATGAATAACCATTCTTTGTACACCCGGCTGACCTCCCTGCCACCGACAAATCGACTATGAGTTTGAGAGTTGACATTGACACCACTTGCCCTTAGGGGATGGTCATAATTACAACAAATGTTGGCTACATTGCTTGAGACTATAGTCACTAGAGTGTCTATCAAAGAATATATTTTAAAATATAATTGATGCTCTCTCTCACCTTAGGGTCCGAGTCGGCATTAAAAAAAATCCACCACATTTGCCGATCGCTAGTTTATCGTCCAGCAAGGCTATTATGACCACGACGCAAAACGAATTTGCGACCGTTAGCAGAGAGACGCTAGACTTTGCATCAAAAGTTATTATGGCCGACCACTTTGCGAAAGCAAAGTCCTTGCAAGCGCAAATATTTCCTAGTAGCGTGACGCTAAGTTGCGCAGACATTTTTTACTTGTCTTTTGGTTTGCGTTACGAGGTTATGTTTGCTAGTTTTTGTAATTTATTAGTATTTTGTGTTACACGATTTAAACTAGCCAGATCATTAGCCCAATATAATAATCTCAAAACTTTTTTATGTTTCACATAATCTAGCTTTAAATAGGCCTTTATCATAATGTAGGCCAAGAGTGGGTAGTACGCTTAAACTGAATGTTAAAAGAATATATGCTTTGAAACACAACACTCTCAAAATGCATTATTATTCACCATAAACACACTGATAATTCTGGTGATAAGATGATAAGAGGTAGACCTAATCTCTTTAAGATGCCTCAGCAAAACTCTAATGATGTAATCATATTCAAACTGAATCGTACATACAGTAACTTAGTAATTACAATCCACATTAATGTGAGTTGAAGGACTCTGAAATATTGCAGCCAAGACTGGAAATAACAAAATATGCCCTAGCTTAATGTTTACATGCGCTTTGGTTTAGGCCTAGGTTTTTTATATAAAAGGTTTACTGAATTTATCCGAAACGATCATTATTTGTATATTCTTATTATCCTGACGTTAATAAATTACAATCAACTCATTATAGAGAACTATAATATCGTTATATTCTTAATCACTTAACTAAAGTATCAAGTATTCCCTTTAAATAAAATATGCATTTTATTATTTTTAAACATCCAAATCACTCTCTCGTTCACTTATTGATAATTTAATAGGACGACTGATAAATGCCCATTTTTGACATTAAGTTGTCGAAAATACTCAGTGTAAACACTATTTTTGGGAGTTCTTGAACGCTTTCGTCAACTCTAAATAACTAGTTTTATTTTCTAAGATCTTCGCACAACACATTTTATTCAATCTTGAACGCGATGACCTTTTTTACACTGTAAATTAACAAAATTAGCACACAATAGACCTAGTATGTATGTTCAAGTTGAGTACCGCATAGATAGGAGGTTTTCTTTATCCAACCTTAACCAATCAAGCAAAAAAAAAAAAAAAAATTAAATAAAACTTTGCTGTAGGCCTGTATCTTCAAACGTTCACTTTTTGACTTGACAAAATCGAGAATGGTTTTAAAATAGGCCTACCAAGAAAACAAATATACAACATATTAATTTACTATTTGACAAGTGTTGTTTTTGAGACAAAGTTTATAAGGCATATATTTTTTTAGTTATAAAATAAAGTTATTTTAAATTAAAATAGGCATAAATATAAGGATAAGTCTACATTATAAGCTCTTTAAATTATTTTTAATTAACATTAATGGTTAAATCTTTCTTGCAAATAATGTGACTTGTGATTAGCTGTTTGGGAAAATAAAAATATATGAATAATGTTCAATCATTAATACCAGCATTCCTGAAATAAATGTACCTAATTTCTAGCCTCTAACTTCTTAAAAGTTAATATTCTTTGGAAAAGTGTTGCCACTGTTGACGCAAACTGATTTTATTCTGTGCGTTAACGCTAGAAGCAAAGTCGAAGCTAAAACTAGCGGACGATACAAAGTGTGGTGGTCATAATAACACAAACGATATCTTTTCCTCTTAATAGAAGCAAACAAGCGGTAGGAACTAACTTTGCGTCGAATGCTCATAATAGCCCTGCAGGCAACGCCACCGAGCCGTTCTAAGTGTTCACTTGTCTAGCAACGGAAAAAAATCCCAATTTTTCTCTGATTAATTTAGAAAACACTTTCGGCATCACAGCTCTGTCAGTATCACGTCACCCGCTTCAGCGTACAGAATGGTATAAAGCGTCACTCTCATGTTAGACTAGTCGCTGATGAATCGGAGATTGGGGTTCTAGTCCCATTCGGGTGTACGCGTTTCCCACTCGCCTTCCACGCAAATGCAGGTATGGTACCTCACAAATGCGGGTATATTACCTCTAAAACTCCTCCTTCCTCATCTCTCCCCTATTGGAGTAATTGTCAAATATGCGTATAACATGAACGGTAGATAATAATTAAAGTAGCACGTCTCTCTACTGAACTAAAATACCTAGCGTGACCAAAATAATCATTGGGGAAATTGGGCCTTCCGTTACATAGCCAGGAGACTTGCCTATCGTGTTTGTTCTAGAATAAGGCTAGTTTGCAAGTTGGGAACATTAAATACCCTATTTAAATAATGGGATAAGTAATCTTTTGCATGGTTTCTTACTTAAGGACAATACACACAGAATGCTAAGCTGTGCTTTGCTAAGACTTTGCCAATTTGGCTTCAAACTCATTGCTAAGATAAGCACTGGTCCCGCTTCTCCCCTTTCCCGAGTAGCTTACAAGACATTTGACAACAATTTGACCTTTGACCCCGAGTTGTGTGACGTAATCATTGCGTGTGATGTCGCAACACTCCCCCCCATGGGTTTTCCCGATGACTCATACCTGGCGCCAGTTTGGCGGCTTGACAAGACAAGTAGAGACAGGAATAGATCGTGACCTTGAAACAGTGAGCTAGTACACGAGGTCATTGACCCCCGGCAACTCTTTCCCACTCCCTTTCTATGTGGCAATGTGTTTTCCTGATGACTGCGCGTTGACAAGACAAGTCGAGACACGACCTTGAATGATGTCGCAACCTTCACTTGCAATGGGTTTTACCGATGACGTCATCACTCTGTCGCAACCCTGATGACTCTACCTGGCGCCAGTTTGGCGGGTCGACAAGACAAGTCGAGACAAGAATAGATCACGGCCTTGAATGATGTCGCAACCTTCACTTGCAATGGGTTTACCGATGACGTCATCGCTCTGTCGCAACCCTGATGACTCATACCTGGTGCCAGTTTGGCGGGTCGACAAGACAAGTAGAGACAGGAATAGTGGTAGCATTGACACAGCTCTTATAATACACACTTAGGGGCCTCTCTCTTTCCAGGTGGAAACGTCACAGTGATTTATAATTCTCAGTTAGGGGCCGCTATACCACACAAAAGTCTAATAAAATTGTCTGTTTGGTATCTACCGGCGACATGTATGGATTTATAAAGGGCCCTACAGACGATCCGATCTGGTTGGTCCAACAGTCGGCCCGACCAAATCAGGTGTTACCTACACACGACCTGGCTTAGTGTCCAATTTCATCAGTTGTTGTTTTTTTTCTGTAAGAGACACACGCATTATGCCCCTATATTATCAAACACCAAAAAGTTGGGATGCGCTAATGCATCGTTAGGGATTAATTCTAAAAAAAGAAAACTGGGGGCCAAAAAATGGCTAATTGAAGGGGAAAAAAATTCAGTCAATATGATATTACTAAAAGAACTGAATAGTGATGACTTTCGTAACTATTTGAGAATGGACTATGAAAGTTTCAGTACATTATTAAATTTAGTGACTCCATTAATACAAAACAAAATACAGTCATGGAAATGCGTTACTGCTGAAGAGCCCCTGGTTGCTACTCTAAGATACTTATAACAGGACGAGATTATGCGATCTAAAATACAGCACTGCCATTTCAGCGCAGCTTTTATCAGAAATAATTCCAGAAAACTTGTGAGGCTATCTCTAAAGTACTAAAAAATAATACAGGTAAGAAAAAAATATTTTAGAGCAAAAAAAAAAAGTTGTATTAAATTATAATAAACTCGAATACAAATTATTCATAAAACATTTATGAAGTTTATAGATTTCTTTAATAAAAACTAAAAAATATGTTTTCATTGTTAGAAATTCTTGAAGTACATTGCTATTAAAAAAAACTACAAATTATTTTCTCATTATTAGAAATTTTTTAATTGCATTGTTATCCCTTCAATTTTTGTATTTTGTAGCATGTTGTATGAGCTTGATTGTTGATAAAATGGTTTCTTGGTTAGTGTTTTGGTTTGAATCATTTGGTGTTAGCATGGTAACTTTATTGGGTATCAGTGTAGATGAAGAATGCACTGGTGACTGTATTTGTGAAATGACAGGAGAGTTATAGCTATGGTAACTGACAGATGTGGTGATGGTGTAGGTAGGGGATGGTAACTGACAGATGATGGTGATGGTGTAGGTACGGGATGGTAATGACAGATGATGGTGATGGTGTAGTTTACTGGATGGTAATAGCCAGAGTTGTTCAGTGTTATTGAAAAACTGTAGAAAAGGTTTGTCAAATTTTCCCCATTAAAAAACTACTTCCGAAATCAATTTTTCCGCTATGCGCGTTTGTATTTTTGTCATTTCTTTTAGCTGGTAGTCCTATTGCCCGCCCGTAGCACTCAGCTGGGTCATCTTCGGTAGAGAGCAAATTCGGGGCACTTTAAATTAATTGTTCCTGCTTTTTCGTCAAATTTTTAGCGCGCCGTTTACTAGCAGGTTGTCGACATATCTTGGGTTTTGTGTTTCAGATACCTGCAACAAAAAAATGAATGGATAAAAACAGCAAAACAATTCGAAACAATGTGGCAGTTTAATAATTGTGTTGGTGCTATGGATGGAAAAACATGTTTTAATTAATAAACCCACCAGGAAGTGGATCGGTATTTTATAACTACAAGGGAACATTCATCACAGTTTTATTTGCAGTTGTCAATGCTAATTATGAGTTTATATATGTCCACACGGTATAAATGGCAGTGTGTTCTGATGGTGGAGTGCTGAAAATAAAAACATTCTATGAAAAACTAACGTCGGATGAATTGAAATTACCAGGTTCATCTTTTTCCCTGGTACAAATACTTTACCCCCTTATTGTTTTCTTAGGTGATAGTACATTTAGAATAAGTAAAAACTTTTGAAACCATTTCAAAAAAAAATAAAAACTTATGAAAATAGAATTTTCAACTATAGACTATCACGGGCAGAAGAGTAGTGGAGAATTTTTTCGGTATTTTGTCATCACGTTTCCGAATATTCCAGAAACCAATATGCTAGACATTAAAAACTTTGATGTGATTGTTTTGGCCAGCTGTTTCCTGCATAACTATTTGAGGAAAAAATCTAATAATTATATAACCAATAATTGTGTAGACTACGAAGATATAGAAAACCAAACATTCCGTGAAGGTGACTGGCGCCAGGAAAATATGTTTTTAGATCTTGGTGAAATAACCAAAGACAACATACAGTGATGGCAAAAATGTTCGGAATATGTTTAACTGAATTTTTTAAATGGTACAGGCAGTGTACATTTTCAAGAGAGAATGATAAATGTATTGGGTCATTATAATATGTAGGTACCTATAAACGCTTAAAACATTTACTACCTCATTTTCACCCATCACTAGTGATAATAGTGTCGACTCCACTTCCTATTTACTGCATCTTTGTCATCTAAAAATGTTAGGTATTCAAAATACCATAATGTGGGTACATATGATCTCCCACGCCGCTCCGGTGCTTTTACTTTGTTGCATCTGAAATGAACATGGAACAATATTTTGTTTGTAGTTATAATTATTTACATGCTTATTTTTACAGTTGTTTTTATATTTATTTTAAGTTATATTAAAGTTTGGTAAATTAAATCCTATACTATGAAAAAATTAATTACCTATAAATTATTTACTTACTTTTTTCACTCTCTTTTATAGGCACTTCTCATATTTTCAATTTTTTCTTTACTGTTGCGATACTTGAATCTTTTTCTTTTTTTTTTTACATTTCCAGTAGGATCTGGGGGGCTTGATTTCTCGCATCTCTATTACTGAAAAATTTACACGAGCTATCCATAGGCACTCAAATCTTTTATAGTTCTAAAACTCGATATAAACTTCGCGCTCGGTAGTTACGTCTGCCTTTTACGTATTTTTATACACACCACTACTCGCGCCGTGTTTGTAGTAGAACTGACACCTGAGTCACCCGACAACGCTACAGACGTCAAAATTTGGTCGGGCGGTCGTGCTTTTGGGGATGCGCCAGCCACCCGACACCACCCGACATGAAATAGGATTTTTTTGTCGGCCGACACACCTACACACGACCCGATATTACAACCGACCTAAACCAAATCGGCCCGACCGCCCGACAAATCGTGTGTCTGTGGGCCCTTTAGATTAGCTGTTTGAAAAATTTTAGACTATATCTGGTTACACTACGAGTAAGGGATAAATAGGGTTTGCGTGAATAAAACATTATATTACAAATATATATATATATATATTTATTAAACTTTAAAATACATATCATACATAAATATTTATCATCACTTTTTACAGGAATGACGCATATATTCGTTCTTTCTTTTTTCAACAGGGGTCTTTTAGATGCGTTGTAAAATTGTTTTTAGTTCCCCAACCAACATGTAATAGTCCAAACCGATGACTTGACGTGTATAGTGGGTAGCACTGATAAGACCCAAGTTTTTGTGTGTGTTTCCACATAGGTTGTTCTAGGTCGAGGGACATCCGTCGTTCTTTTTAGGTGTCGCATTACATCCACGACGGTGTGTCGATAAAATTGTTGCAATAGCGCACGAAGGGTGTCGACCACATGCCCCGTTGGTCGACGGCGACGTCGATGAGGTCCCATACCTCACAAAGACGCGCCCAGCTAGGTGCTAAAATAGGCGACCCATTTGATTCCAGCGTCTTTTTTCTCGTTGATGACGACCATACGGTCACCGCACATGCGTCTCAGAGAGATTTCGTGATTAGTCAGACTAATCTTCTGAGGAGGTTGCGTGTTGGTGAAAAACTTTGATATGACCGACTTGTAGGTCCCCAGTTCTTGCCATTCTGTACGATTAAACACGGCGCAGTTCCCTCCACATTTTTCTAGCTGGACATAGGGCGTAAAGTTGTTCTTGACACTCAAGCCGACGATGACTCGCTTGGCGTGGGACTCCATCCGCGGGAACAATGTGTTGAAAATACTGGTGCGGCAAGTGGTTTGTAGGCTTTTGCTTTGCTACCGCAAACGTTTGACCTTCCATGATGTTCGGTGGTAATGGCCGGACACCACGGGGACGCCCCTTTTATAGGCGCACGCCGCCTGGACACGGCCTCTTGAAGGCAACATCCCCCTACAGTCTTAAAAAATCTATTGTAATATCTCACCACCTTAGCGTCTTGGCTGTATGATGGTGGGTTAGAATAGGTTTTGGAAATTTTTCAGCGGAATATTCTGGCGCGATAGAGAAGGTACATGAGACAGTAATGGCCGCAAACGTCTGAGGCGATGCTTTGAAGTTGTGTTGCTATGGAAGTGCGAAAAGTGTTTTTGCGTATAAATGCCAGATGTGTCTTTATACGCGGTAGAAAACCATAACTGTAAAAGTATTCTCCCACGCCGTTCTTGGTCGATAAAGATGGCGACCCAATGCGACCCAGGTTTGGTGTGTGGATCGGTGTTGATGACTAGAGCGGCAGGTCGAGCTATTCTTGCGGGTAGTTGATCAGCAGGGAAAACCCCCGACCGTACAGAACGGAACCACGGACTTGTTTTCAGCGCAAGTCTTATGGTGTGCGTGTCCATCTTCAATCATCCAGTCTCGAAGTCCCCAGACGATAGGGGCAGAGCAAAAATCCCATACGGTTTCGGTGTAGCCCGGTGAAGCACTTCGATGCTCAGAGAACCGTGTCGGTCAAATTCCAATGCGATGTCATGTGAGCGGACAGATTAGGTGTGAGATCGAAAGCCATGAGTTGATATCCCTTGGAGAAGGCTTTCTCGTGTGATGTCACTACCCTCGTTCATGAAATGGATACCCGTTCCAGAAAACATCGTGTGGTAGGACAGGACATAGTGTCCGTTTGAAAAATGGGGCTGTAACGGTTTCGAGGGTACTTGTTCCCCGTCCACGTACAGAGAAAAATGGTTTCTCCCGTAGGTTTGAAAGTTGAACGGGTTCTTGGTGGGTCTCCGTTGAACACAAATCCCACGATGCACCGTTTGGGTAACTGTCGGTAAATACTTTTTGTCCAACGATTTCCTTGCACAACCGTAGGAATAGTGAGAGTTTTTACTTCCACACGGGTGATGGGATACTTTGCGGGGCTGACGTTTAATGCTTTGGCGTGTGCCAACAATATAGAAGGTGCTACTTTGACACGTCGCACTAGAAGGACCAGCTTGGGCGATGTGAACCTTAAGTGAGGGAGTTCAGGGACGCCATAAGACTAAACCGTCACGGGAAGGACCAACTTGACTCTGAGTTCGGTGCCGTTCAAAAGGTTTTTCCCTTTGGGTTTAAAAACACGTCACCGTGTAGATACCCCAAATGATCCACCGTCTTACTTTTTGTGGTGAGACTGCGACGGGCCTCAAATTCCTTGTTGGCGTTAGCCTCCTCAAAGGTTCCAGGACTGTCTGCGAACCACAGACCGCAAGTCAAATGCGTTCTTTTGGCTTCACTGTTGTAATTGAGCAGCGTCTCAATGTACGCTCTATAGGCATACGTGTTGCTGGGCGGTGATACTAGTTTTTGGTTTAAAAACATGTCCACTGCGTAAATTAGCGAATGCAGCCAGTTGTTAACGGGTGCAATCTGATCCACCGGTGAAAGCGCCACCGTCGGGTTTCATGACGGCAACCCTGAGATAGAGCATAGTCTGTGAAAGATCTTTTATAGAACTCGCCTTGTCCTGTAACGGTAAATTTGATGGGTGAATCATCGGTGAGGGAAGAGACAGGTTGTACTGGAGCCATTGCCCCACTTTAAAAAACTGGTTTGAGTGGGGTGCACGGAAAAGAGATCGAGTTCGCTGCTGGCACACTCGCAGGACTGTGGGGTGAAAGAAAGGACATTTTAACTGAAAATATTTTAGCTTCTTTCTTGATCTTTTTACGTCGGGTGACGACCTTAGAATGACGTCGTTGCTTCTTACGACCCCCTTTATAGCGTGAGCCGGTCATCAGCGTGCTGATCTTCTTTTCAGCCTTGCGTTTCAGGTTTTTTTCCAGCCCACCGACACGTTGCCTTGGGCCTCTTTAAAAAGGAGCCGTTGGTTGGCAACGTCGGAGAGCACGTCGATACCCGTATGAAGCGCTGTTTTCCTATGGCCTTAGCGCCGCTTCTCAGCAACGGTACGACGTTTTGAAAAGGCCGCGGGAAAAAACTTGCAAACCCATGCCCTCTTTGATAGGGAACACCGTAGTAGATCGAATATTTTCCCTGTTGCAGCCTGGTTGACGTAGTATCTTTGGTAGGTACAGTTCATGTTGAGCAGCCCCGAAAAGAAGTTTCACGCACACTTTTCCAAACTCGAAGGGTTTACAGGTTTCACCCGTGTCGGTTTTTATATTGATTTCCAAGCTTTAAATTTTCCCTTCTATGCCCGGCATGTAGTGCAAGGGTCTTTAGCTAACTGTCTTAGTATGCCGTAGAGATAGTTTACGTTGTTAATACCGACGATACGTAACAGCGGTGCCACAATGTCACCCCGGGCTGCGGTTCGACGATATCCGTGTAGATGTACATGCGGGGCAGGCCTAGTAGAATGTTGGTGGCGTACGGAGACTTTGGTACTTTGATCAAGATTAGTCTGAGGATCGAAACCTAGCTGTAGACTTAGCTGGGTTGATAGAATCAGCAGCTGTATATCGGGTGTGAGAGATAACTTCCACTTTTTTGTTGAGGCTTGTGTACTTGAATACACTCCAAATTTCCCCTTGAAACGTATCTATGTCGTTTAGAGCTTTGATCAATTCCTGGATAGTGCTGTAGTTTCCAGCAGGGATATGATCCTTGAATATTTTTTCCCCCGCTGTTAGCGTCCACCCTGTTGTACCATACAATTTTGACCCTCGGGTACGGTGGTGAAAGAACAAGATATTGAAATTCAGCTAGAGCTACTTCCCACCTGCCCTCGAGTGAAAGACGGTAAGGAAGTTGCTAGGCAAAATTCGTGAGCGTATTTTCGGGAAATATCCCATAGAGCTATCGCTCGGAAAAAGTGAGTAAAATTGGTCCTTCATGGTAGTGCGCTGACGTAGCTGGCAGGAATCCAGGATTTTAAATTTAGCGGGGTAACCTTTCCACTGCACGTACACCTTCTTTCTGGCGCCTTTACCCTTGAAACGTGTAGTATTTTATCAACTTTAAAAGTTTCAGGGAGAGTATGCGGCAATTCAGGCTCGTAAAACTCCCCCACTTCTTCGCCGACAAGATCGGTGAGTTTGTATACGACAGGTTGTCGCAAACAGGGACACTCCCTGACTTTGAAAATCTCTTCGCTCCAATTGCTTTCGAGCCCTTTTCAAACAGCATTTTTGGATTTGCTAATACGCAGTGTCACCGACTTTTATTTTAGGTTCGGGTTTGGGCGCCTTTTACCGTACAGTTATCTCTGACTTGAAGCACATTAGTTTCTGAAAGTCGGAGGGTGCCATTTTGATACGGGAATTTTTGGGCACCGTTGAAAAGCGTCGACTAGATTTTGGGAGGACGTCCACAACCGATAGTGTTATTTTTGGTAAAGTAGCGCCACATGCGTCCTTTCAGAGTTCTATTGAACGTTCTACGTTTGCTTGCCTTCACGTCTGGATTATGAGTGGTGTAGTAATGCACGCTTCTTGCTTGAGAAATTTCCGGACTAGACGTGCGTGAACTCTGTCCCCTTGTCCGTCTTTTATACTTAGAGGTTTACGGCCGCTTTGCTTGAAAATGCCCCGAAAGGCGTCTCTCACGATGCTCCCGTCTTGGATGGAAGCGTCCTCGCCCATGCCATCTTGCTAAATACGTACGATGACGGTGAGAAAGTACACTGCACCGTCGTTGTATTTCTGAGATTTCGATGTCGTTTAGATCGGCTTCCCAGAGATCGTAAATGTTGACAATACGTACTTGTTGGTGGAAAGTTTTTTAGCACAGGTTTGTGTAGGGTATAAGGTCCTGTGCAAGAAGCATTCTCGTACTTTTTCGGGATCTTTCTTGGACGCCTTATGAGCGACGCCGCCCTGCAAACCCGCAGGGTTAAGAAGGGTCGTAGTAGATGTCGGCTAAACGGTCCATTATGCTCTGAACGGCAGCCCCCTGTTTTCATCCACCCTCTTCAGTTTCTTCTTCTTTAGGGCGTTCGATGGTGTAAGTGGTTGTGGTATGGGCGTCGGATCTCTAATGGGCGCCAAACGTTTCGGGTTTGCAATAAATTCTTTCGGAACGTTTATTTTTTGCAGCGCCCTGAGAAAAATCTCGCCATCCGACGGTTCAATGTGTCTTCTTGCTCTGACAGATCATTGACTAAATCCACAATATTGGATCCACGGAAAAGGCGTATCTTGAATACTCACTTCTCCCTTTGAGTCCCAAAAAATGCCGCCTCGGGATTTAAAATGTTCTAGTAAAAGTTCAGCTTTTTTACGTGCCTGTGCTGGTACAGTATTAAGTACAGCTGGGATGGGAAGTACAGATACATTCAGGGGTGGTGGTGGTGGTTTCAGTTGGCGGAGGGTGTTGACTAAAGTGTAGATAGCGCTGTAGCACTTGTTAGTAAAAGTCCATTTAGACGTGTGTCATTTTGAAGCGAGGATTTTTTCATTTCCTTGTCCAACTCGGAGACTACTAGATTTGTTGCGAAGCTGTTTGTTGGTGGTGTTGCTCGTAACGGTGTAATGTTTTCCGGGTAAAAACCAATATCATCTTTTTCGTGTGTTCCATTATTTACTTGTTTAATAAGGAACACGAGGACCCCGCTGATTAGAGGGGCTAAAAGTAAGGGAAAGAACGCCCTCCTTTCTGAACGAGTAGTCGTCTCTTTTCTTCCAGCACTCTCCTCGTTTGACCAGCTTGCGCAACACCTTCTTTTGAGCACGTAACTTTGTCTTCTGCGCATTTTTCGTGGTACCCGCCCCTTTTAAAGTGTTGTAGGCACACTCGCAAACAGAGTCAACCAGTTTCTTGTCGGCAGTTTACATCAAGGCAACACGTTGTTGTGGGTTCATGCGATGCATCGCACGTAACAGAGGGGCCCGCTTCAACACTTTGGGACCCTGGTTATGAAATGATCTGTAAGCTGGGAAGAGTCGGGGCTTTTATAGCTTTTGCGGTAGATACACACAACAGCCGACATTTGTGCGGGTTCTATATCTGAACCCTTCTGGTATACCTTGTTTGAAATCTAGCAAATATATAGCCCTGAGGCGTACTTGTTTGCATCGGTGTAAGCCTCTTGTAAAACACGGGGATTTTCAGGACAGATTGTCGTGCAAAGTGTTGAATCTGAGCTTTATCCCTGGGATTTTTAAAAAGCACGGTATAATGTGCGTTTAAGGAAATGTCTCTTTTGGGCCCTGCCCTGATGAAAATATTTTGTGTAAGGTACATGACGCTAATATTTTGATGGTGGCATCCTTTGGTGAAAAAAACGACGCCACTTCGTTGGCTTCACGCATCAGGTCGTCCAGATAATCAGTGCGGATAGTCGTTACAGTTGTCATCCATTTCCGGGAAAAACCCCTTTCAGAATATGAGCGGGGACTTGTCCCGTCTTGTTCGAATCCCGGTTGCCATAAAAACATAATACCATGTGATTTTATCAAAATTTTAAAGTCAAACATTGTGTCCAAACGACGGATAAAGTCTGCTACAAAATGTGACTTTGCACCCGCCGGAAGGGCCGCTTATGATGGCCTAAAATGGATGTTTCAACTTGTCCATAATGTTGAGACAGAGCTTATAAGTTATATGAGCTTGTATTTATAGGATAGGAGGGAGGGGTGGGGTATAGACGTTAAAACACAAACATAAAAATTTTTACAATATTATTTGGTCATGAAAAAGTATATACACAGTGTAAAGTTATTTGTGAATATTTACAATATATAATTATTCGTATAAACATAATGGTTTTGTTTTCAATATTTATTTTTCACACAGTGAAAAGTATACTGTGAATATTTCAGTATGGGGAATAGTGGCTCGGTACTAAATAAAATATATATATACGTTTATTATATTTGAATAGATATAAAATAAAAATTTATACAATCAGTTTATTATACTTGACTAGAAAGAAAATAATATATATACAAACAATTTATTAGATTTAAAATAAAATAATTACAATCAATTTATTATAATTTAAAAAATATATACAAATAAATAATTGACCTGGCAAATAAAAAAAATATTAAAAAAAATATCCCGGGGCATAAAAAAAATTTTAAAAAATATGCTTGTTTTCATGCAGAAAAAAATATGAAAAAAATTTCAAATCTTTGAAAAATGGTTGTCAGTGGAAGTGTCTAGATGAAAGAAAAAAAATAAGGGTTATTCAGCCGTCTAAATAAGCCCCTTTTATTCGTGGCGAGCGCGTTTACAAGGAATGTGATACCCAAACGGACAGTATTAAATTCGGTTTTCCTGCGCTTGGTGTACATGGGCGGTAGACTTTAGTCTGGGAAACGGTACATACAGTCGTAAGAACCTTTTCTTACAATTTTGTACGGTATCTGTAGTATCTTTCCGCAGCCTGTTCAGTGACCAACGCTTTCAAAACTTCAAAATTAACATGTTCCGGTTGCCATAGTTTTGGTGATCCCCCGAACCTTGCACCCCGCTTTTGTTTTGGCAGGATCGCCGCCAACACAAACTCGGTACGCGTAATTCTTGGGACCGCCAGATACAAAGGCGCTAATGTAGCTTCCCGGACCGTAATCCTGAAGTTCATCAGTGGGTCACCTAAAAATTTTCCGGTCGGTGGAATCCAATCGCCGGGGCTTTTTGGTAATAGAAAGCTATCTCTATCATGATACCAAAGCGGGCCCCAATTGTTCAAGGATGCTGTATAAGTGCAACCTTTGCCATAGCAGTCGTGTAGCACGCCACCGCCACACTCGTGTTAGGGTTAGGGCGCAACGCGTCACGCGCATCCTTGTAATTGAGGAACATAACCTCATCATTTACATCAATGACGCTGTCCACGGTGATGTACGGATCCGTCAGGTACTTGTGGATTCCCTGATAGTCGTTGACAACGGCTACGTGTGGTAAATCGTGTCCCTTTTCCCAAACTTTCCCCCTAGTGAATTTAAAAAAGTTTAGCCAGAGTGCGGAGACCAGGTTTTTACAACAGAGCCGAATCGAGTTTTACCCCTTCCTTTCCTCTTTATTTTGAAAGTAAGCTAACTTTTCCTCTTGTGAGGTACACCACTCTGGCCATCCGCTGGCTTCTTGTTTATTTTTAAAAAAGTATCAATGTACCCCTTGAAACAGGCCGCCAGAACGCGTCTGACGGTCATAAACAGATACATTGTACAACCTCCCCACTTCGTGCAATGCTTCAAAGGTGTTTGCCTTTCTCAAAGGCTTTCCGTATCTCGTCAATCACCCAGACGCTGTCAACCAGCGATCTTTTTTTGTCGGGTTTTGCTGACACGCGCCTTGGTTTTTTCTCCTCCCCGCATTTCCTGCACAAGATGAAATTAGCTTGTCGTGCATCCGGGTAGGCAAAACGGGCAGGAATAAATCTCGCGGAGGTGTCACTGTAACTTTGGCTTGCCTTCTACTTGATCTATAGACGGACAATTTGGTTCCAAGTGAAATTTTTTTGGGGGCCGACTGGGTATTTTTTGTACTTGCAAACGTATGGATACAATGAACACACATCCAAATACTTGATCTTCTCCCACAAGAAAGGTCTGTTTCGTGGAAGAGCTTGATACAATTTGTACGCCCGCCAAAGAATGCATCCCTGGGACTGAGAGGTTCCTTGGTATACACCTCGTGCCGGAGTACAAATTGCTGCAAGTCCTTGTCTGTGCGTTTCATCGCATTAAACATGCACTCCCCATCTCTACGACCGTGTAGCCCGGGATTCTTAAACTTTTCCAAACAAGCCATGGTTGCTTCATAACGCGTCTCCATGGGCTCATGGTGACTATTTTTGAGGGGGTGGTCCTGTCAGGGTAACAGAGAGGGCACCCGTGCCAATTAACAGCCCCAAAAACTGGATGACGGTGGTGGTATCTCCAGCTTTAACAACACCCTACACGTCGCCCTAACACTTATTCCTCCGGCCGTTACCCGCATGAAGAATAGAGACACCGCGTTGATGGGCCTCCCAGCGAGCCATTGTACAGCGACGTGCGACTGTTGGTCTGCGCACCCATAGCCACCGTTAGGGGTAATACAGATAGTATTCTCCTTAAGATGACTTCGGCGGTAAACCAACATGGCCGCCCAGCTATCGTACCCGCCTCTCTGAAAGGATTTCCCCCTTTGCTTTCTCCATGAGCATGTCTCTAACTTCAGGCAGGCCTTCCGTAGGATCTCTACATCTTTCACACAATACAGTTCCAACTCGCGTTTAAAATTTAAAGACATAATTTCTTTGACCAACGCGTCATACCCCTTCTCAAGTGCTCCTTTCCCTCAACTGACATCTCGCCTATGCCCTAGTCTTCTTTGGCGGCAAGGGACCCCTATTTCCCCGCGTTTTCTTTTTTATTGAAAAAATGGGGAAATGTCCTTGGCCAAAGATCGTTCAGTCCCAAAAATTTTGGGCAATTTGGACAACGACATCGGGAGAAAGTTCAGCGAGGGCATAAAGTGGGGCGGGCGTACGCATGGACAGATTTCCACGTTCATTATAAGTTTGGAGTCCATTTTTTAACCTCCATCATATATTTTAAAATAAAATTCCCATCATAGGATTTAGCATTATGGCATAGAAGGGTGATATTTCCCTTTAAAATTTGAAACTTTAATTTGTTCTAAAAAATTTAAAAAATTGGGCCATTGTGGTACACCCCTGAATATGCGAGTCCCATCGCCCCCATTCAGCGCAATGATGGTCATTTGCCTCTATATGAACACAAGCCTTACAACACGTCTGCACGACACATTTGGTTAGGTTTTGTGCAAGTACGTGCTGGGCCCCACCTTTAAGAAGCGTTTCCTGTCTGCATTCAAAATCGTAGAAAACAAACATGAAATTTCTCTTTTCCAGTGAAGGCTTTGACGGGGCCTGCTTCATATAACAGAAAAATTTCCAAAAGGACGATGGGTCTCGCAGACTCTACAAAAAGTCTCATAACACCTATGTGAAAAATTTGATCTTTCCAAAATGAAAAATTGCCCGCATACCCCGCAAACCTTTTTGACATCACAGACTGACATGTGACCTCTGCAAAAACCGGGACGTTATGTTATCAAAATATTTTCTGGTTGGGGAACCAAGCCCGCAGTCTGTTATCAAAATATATCTGGTTTGTGAACCAACGCCCCCATCTTTACAGACCACGATCGGCCTCCGCTACAAACCTCTTTAGCGTAGCACTTTTTGCACGCGGATGCACATTTGTGCTCGTTCTTTGTGTTGAACGGCACACGGCACTCACGGCCAAAATACCCACACTTTAATGCGGCTGTAAGGATGCTATGACATCAAAATGGTTTTGTTTGTCGTCGTGAAAGTACAAATCAAGGTGCCCATTAAAGGAATGTTCGGCGGGAGTAGGCCCCTCATATAGGACCTGTCTCCCCCGACGTTCCCCGGAAAAACGGGGGATTTTGTATTCGGAGAGGTATGCTTGAAATTGTTTCAGTTTAGTTATTCCACCACCTTTCAAAAGATTCACACGGGCATCACGCATAAATCTTCTGCTTTGTATTTTTGAATATTTCGACCCTCTTTGATTTTTCTAAAGGTGTTCACATCCATACATCCTGGTTCTTTTTATTATCACATATAGCTTTGGCGACAACCCGTGCACGGGCAAGGCAAGTGTGTCGTCATTTTGGATCGTAATAATCCCTTTGTTATTACGGCTATATGTGCTTGCGGGAGCGAGTTTATCACAAAAATGTCCACTCCCACGAGGCTCCTTAAAATGGCAGAGTTTATACGTACAGTGGGGGCTGTACTCAAAAACAAAGTATTACGTTGCAACACGCGACTTACGTTATCAAGCACTGCTCGCCCCGTTAACTGGTCTGCTTGCCTAAAAAGAGAAAGTACACAGGGCTTAACGTCAAGTCAGTGCTACTCAAAGTAAGCCAACGTGGTCATCGGGGCTAACGCCAAAGGTCCTGCAGCCGATGGAGCAAATTAGTAATTTTTTCTTCAAGCCAGCTTAATGCGTCACGATCGCTTGCCCGGGGTACCCGCTGTACGGTAATTTCTCTACCGGTATAAAATAAAAAGCCTCAATTGTTTAATCCTCTCTTCAACGATACAAAGAGGGACGCCATTTTGCAAAGCTCCAACAACCCGAATTTAACGGGCACTAATTCCCGTCTAGGGTGCTGATGATGGTCCCTCCCCCATCATATCCGCATCTTGAGAGCGTCTTTGATCTCCGCCTTCCTTGCCCCTTCAACAGCGGCTTGCAGGAAGACCCTTGGGGTTGGCAAATCTCCTGTGGCTGGGAAAGGGGGCTGCGGAGTTTGGGGGTTTGGGACCACGTCTTCCCCCTTTGGTTCGAAACGGCCTTTTCGTATTTATTTGAGCTAAAACACAAGAGTTGAATTCAAACTAACTACAAAGTAAACCATTTGAAAAAAATATTCTTTCAAACTAAGGCAATTTAAAAATTCCTTCTCCCCAATTTTAAATAAACAAATTATCACATAAGTTATCAAAATAATACCTAATAAAAATGACTTTTTTATTTTATGTTTGTCCTCTGGTGGACAGTATGAATATCATCCGGTACATTAAAGGGATCCCTCAGGTGCTCTAATTACTCAATTTAAAAAAACTGGTTTATTTTACACAATGTTTGGGGGCATTTCCTTTACGTTAAGTTTTTATTTGAAAAGTGTTTTCACCTATTATAAAGGTTTACTAAGGAATCTTCTCATTATATGATCTTTCAACTTAAACATATTTTTTTTTATTTTAACGTAAAAATAATAATCTCACCTAGATTTAATCAATAGCATCCCGAGCCGAAAAAAATGTCTTTATGTCTCTTGCGGTCTAGGAGTGGTGTGGAGTTGCTATTATGGGAGACTCTGCAGACATCATGTGGTTCCATGCATCGGAAACAAACATAACTTTGTATTAGGGTCATTTTCACAATAATAATAATGGTCCTGCCCCGGGCTCAAACCCCGTACACCCCAAACCCGGAAGTATGCATTTACCAACTGAGCCAAGGTGTTATACAATAATATTTCAACAAGGAAATCACCTTAAAATAATATAATATTTAATCGTTTAGCGTTTATAAAAAAAAAAACTTATAATGCCCATTTTTGTTTATGAAAACCCCCCCAAATTTTGCACATTATTAATTTTTTCGAAAGTATTTTTTCTTTTTTAAATACTAATTATTCTTTTTACAAATCTGGTCTTTCATGGCCCTGCAATTACTAACCGTTTGCGTTTAATTCTTCCATGTAGGCACTGAGGGTGGTCAGATCCCCCTATGTCTGCGGATCTCCCACGCGAATCTCTAAAAATACAACACAACAGGTTGTTTGATTTTCAGAATTAAAAAAATCTCCAGAGTGTGTTAACGGGATCGGGGACTTTAACAGTGTTTGCTCGTCCAAGAAAATGTGTACTTTATGATATCACACCCTCACTTTGAAGTGTTAGCCTGTCATTTGGGATCTGTATTCAAAAGCTCTACAGTAAAAGGCTGTCTTCGGCCATCGGGCCGGGGCTTTACATATATGGCGTTGCGGTAATTTAAAACATTATCCTCAATAAACATATTATTATGTTATATAAATACACTTGTTCAATAATCTTTAAATAAAATTTAGTTGGTAGTAAACTGCCCCCAAAAAATGTTATGGGTTGTAAAAAATGTATACAATAAACTACTCTTAAAAAAAAATGCATTATTTAATTTATTATAAACCCCTCGTGTTTATCGATTTTAAAATAAAAATCAGCCGTTAGTAAACTACCAATAAAATTAATTACCATTTAATATAGCTAGGAATCAAGTTTTTTCAATAAATACCCCTTTATTATAATAAAAGTCCCTGCTTAAAAAACTTTCAAATTATATATAGTTTAATTCTCATAAATCTATTATAAAAATAAATTTAGACAAGTCTGCCATGATTTATTGTAATTTTGAAATAGATCAAAATGTATACACTTTGATTTAACAACAAAATAAAAAATAAGTGTGACTTTTTAGAAAATTTATATTTTATTTAAAAACAAAATAAATAATAAGTGTGACTGTTAGAAAATTATATTTACTCACCCAGATCCGTCAGTGAAGCGTAATCACTCATCCCGGTTTTCTTGTTTAGCACTCGAAGACTGGGTTTAAAATGAAATGATTTCAAAGAGGTACCACTATTTATAGCTACCACCAGCTAAGTTTGCGACAGAGCGATGACGTCATCGGTTAAAAACCCATTGCAAATGAGGGGTTGCGACATCATTCAAGGCCGTGTCTCGACTCGTCTTGACTGGTCTCGACTTGTCTTGTCAACAAAGCCCCGACTGGCGCCGGTATGAGTCATCAGGGTTGCGACAGAGTGATGACGTCATCGGTAAAACCCCTTGCAAGTGAAGGTTGCGACATCATTCAAGGGCCGTGATCTATTCTTGTCTCGACTTGTTTGTCAACCCGCCAAAACTGGCGCCAGGTATGATTCATCAGGGTTGCAACAGAGCGATGAACGTCATCGGTAAAACCATTGCAAATGAGGGTTGCGACACATTCAAGGGCGTGTTTGGTTGTCTTGTCAACGCGCCAGTCATCAGGAAAACACATTGCCACATAGAAAGGGTGTGGGAAAGAGTTGCCGGGTTCAATGACCCCTTGTACTAGCTCACTGTTTCAAGGCACGATCTATTCCTGTCTCTTCAAGCCGCCAAACTGGCGCCAGGTATGAGTCATTGGGAAAACCCATGGTGGGAGTGTTGCGACATCACACGCAATGATTACGTCACACAACTCGGGGTCAAAGGTCAAAGGTCAAAGGTCAAATTGGACCAAAAGTCCTGTAAGCTACTCTCCCGCATTCAGTGCTGTTTCTCTCTGGTCTGCTCCAGTGAATTTTAGTTATGATGGCGTTCTCCAAAATGTCTGGTCTGAGTTTAGGTGATAGTACTGATAGTACTGAGGAAGAAAAGATGCTGCTGTTGCAGCTGTTTTGGAAGATTAAGCAAATTTAGGAAGTGGAGGTTTGACTTGTTTAACTAACGCTTCCATTTTAATATAAGAACACTTATTAAATATAAAACCTAACGCTTCCATTTTCATATAAAAACACTTAATAAATATAAAACCTAAATAGAATATTACTTAAATACAGGTGATAACAAACTGAAAACAAAACTACAACACTTCTTTAGATATTGTCACCAAACCAGAACTGCGTCTGTTCAACACGGTGCCCAAGTGCGCTATGCGCAAGCGCAACGTAAGATGGCTCAAGAAGGGAGATGGAAAAATTGCCTCTCAGCAATCAGAAAAAACAGCGCAGCGTTGCAAGGCATAGCTTTGCTTAGCTTAACTTTCTGTGTGTACCGGCCTTTAGAATCCATCCAGGATATTTGCATTTAATTAATTTAATTAGTGAGGATTAGAAAGGTAGAGTTTAAAGGAAATATACTAACATTTGCACGGAGGGAGGTTGAAACCCCCTTGAAGAAAACAACCTTCAGTACTACAGGCCGGGATTTTAACCCTTACCTCTCCATCACTGAAAAAACAGACTAAATAAGATTGACATTTAAATCATATGCTCACCACCACAGGTATATTGTTTTTAAAATATTTGTTAACCAATAAACTCCAAATTATTTGTTAATCAATAAACTCCAAATCCTCGTGAACTACCCTCTTCTTTCGCACCACGTGAAGATTGTATCTTCCACAACACTGATATTGAAACAAAATCTCAAGAGTTGGTTGAGTAACTCTCGAAGAGGACAGCTCCACGACATTACCCGTAATGCGATACGAAGTGAAGAAGCCAAGCATGTGTGAATGCGAGACTTGATAGCAATTCTCCTAATTATACCCTATTTAAGGAGTTCTGGATTTTAATTGAATTATAATTTTGCCGCGCTTCTCTAGTCTCATATTGAAGCGCATTGCATCGTGGGACGTCCCCTCAATTGTGTTGAGCAAATTGGCTGGCTGTGTTGGGGAGTCGTTAGTGATGCGCTTTAAAATTCATCCACACAATTTGTATTGTCGGTGTCATTATTGTCCTTAAGAGGCTATTTTACAAGTGGTTAACTAGGATACACGATTTAGCTTCAACCAGACATCTCATTCATCTGCAATTTTCGTCTTTCTTATCTAAATGAAAGGAAAAAGACGATTTTAAGACGCAAATCTTTTTAAAACTTATGTATATTACAGGATAATATATAACTATGTATATATAGCGGTAATTTTTTTTAGCACCATGCCTTATCACCCATTATGGGTTAGGTATGAGGAAGATTAAATTTAAGGAAGTGTCCCGAGTTTGCATGGAAGGAGAATGGGGAACAATTTTTGAAACTCTACACTCAGTACACCCAACTGGGATTCGAACCCCGATATCCATGTCATCGGCAGTCTAGTCTAATACGAGAGTGACGCTTTAAGACATGCGGCCACCGAAGTGGGTTTAAAATTATTATATCTACTTTAATTCAGTTGGGAGTACTAAAAAAATAGTTTCTCAAACTTGGATGAGACGCTTGGTTCGAATGTAAGTACCTAAAATTTATTATAAAATAACCCACCTGCTTCTGCCAGGGGGTGATACGCGTTCCTAATGGCAGACTCTCTAATATGAATTAAGAATCAGTCTCACCCCACGGATAACAAATTACCTATTTAGGTATTACATCTGGAATCGGATGTCATTTCGAGGTGCAATTATTTTGTTTTCTACCTTTTAAGGCAGTGGAATTGAGATCAATGAAAAAGATTTATTATAATTTAAGAATTACAATGAATTTAAAAACCATTAATTTTAAATGAAAGCACTATTAAACTGATACCAAGTTCGTTGTTATCAAATTAAGAAATTTCGAAATCACAACTCGATGTTTTCTGGTTCAAGCATAAACTCGTATCCCAGTTAATTAAACTTGAAATGGGCTCTTAAAAATGCATTAACATACCTGATATTGAAAAAACTCGGTTAGATAGCGTTTTAGTCGCTAAAGGAATGAGTGGATGACATCATTCCGTGCCTGTGACAACCAACAATCGTGTGTTCGAGTTTTGAATGCTTTGCAGTGGTCGAATAGATGGAATAAAGGTGAAAGGAACCGGTAGACATATTCTGGTGATACGAATGACTTACTGCTGTAAGTCGAGAACCGAATTAATATATAATAATAATATTAGCACCGCGTCTTACTACCCTTTCGTGTTATACGCTTTAAGTACTAATTACGTTAATGGATTTAGGAATTGGTAAGGTCAAATTAGAGGAAGTGAACCCGCATTTGCGTGGAAGGAGAGTGGAAAACCATTTAAGAAAAGCCGCCCCCAGTTCACCCGACCGAGATTCGAACCTTGATCTCCTCGTCCTCAGCAGTCGAGCTCAACACGTCAAGCGCGTTAGCCAACTACGCCACCGAGGCGGTCAAGAGAAACCAAATTAAAATCTGTTCTTTGTAAATTTAACACTATCTTGATCTAAACACGTCTACAGATTCTTTCTTGCTTCCCTCTAAGGCAGCAGGTTCACCTTACACAGTTCCATTCCACTTCTTTAAGGTGAGATGCCATTCCACTTCTTTAAGGTGAGATGGAAGGGGATACTAAATAAATAAATAAATATTTCTCCAATAGAAACATTTAGTTTAATTTTCTTTACATAGTGACCTAAGCCTTTCTTGAATATCTATCGAGGGTGTCCTGGAATTTAATGACAACTTTTTCTCTTAATTTAAAAAGTTTGCTAGTTAATGCCGCTATGCTCATGACAGATATTCAACAACTCTTTATATCACCATATTAATAAAATTAAATACTTTGTTTGTACTGAAGCATTGTTTGATTTATTTTGCCAAAACAAATTAGTTATTATCAAAACTGCAAAATACTTACCTTTTCTCTCGTTCCCGTCCATCCACCTTAAGAAGGTCAATGTGTATTCCACCAAGTTAAGACAGATACCTTTCAGGGAAAACATAGTGTACCTAGGGTTAAAGTGGAGTTGAACTCCAAACGTCATTTTCGAACACAAAATATGTTTGGAACGATATTTTTTAGCCGTGGAAAGCCTATATCATCGCTGCAACATACTGGTTCTCCCCCTTATGACAAAACGTTAGGCCAAAAAATTGGTTTTTTTTTTGGTGGGGGGGGGGGTGTCTATAAAACTGTGAGGGAGAAATCAAAGAATCCACCAAACTCGTTTACAAGCATACTACGTCGTACCCTTTCCAATATCCCTATCCTTTCGGATTTTTTCTCTAGATCATGTCGAGACCCTATTCTACGAGACCCCAGCAGAGATAGCAGAATATCTAATTGGTTCACCTTCAAGCGTCAAACTGGAGCACCAATGACCACACGTACCTAAGTCAAATCGTCTCGTCTTGGCCCCCCCATTTACTCCTAAAGTTTGTTGATGGTGCTACCACAAACATTCTGTATAGTGGATATGGGTCTAGGAAGACATCTTATTTTAACAGACTTGATAACTGATAGTGCCAGTGCCTGGTTACCATACTTGATGAACTCTAAATCTCATCTTTGGAAATATCTGAAACTTATCACAATAAGTCTATATCTGTGTATTTTGTTCCTTATACCCTCCGCAAGTTTGATCATATTCCTACAATGATTTTCCATCTCCTCTAAATATTTACATATAACATGACGACTTTTATCTATCTCCTTTTGACACCTTAGCTTAGTCGGTAGTATGTCTGCCTACGAAGCTAAGGGTCCTAGCTTAAATTCTAGGTATGGCTGAAACAAATTCTAAAAATCGTGGCCCCCAGCAAAATCCCAAGGGAACAAATTAACACTTCTTGCCATGGCCATTCTAAAGTAAATCACATCACATTTGGTTGATCGTTTTTACTCGCAGAGATTTATGGTGGTTGGATTGTTAAACTTATAATATGTAGGGTTACACACATTCTTACTTTTTTAATCTCTTTACACAAGTAAAATAAAATTAAATAACTATCATAATTAGTACAAAATAAGTAAATACTTAGTTTAAGTAATGCAAAGATAAAAGTTATTGTATGTCTGGTAGATCTTAAGAAAATATTCGGATCACTATTCACTATAGGAAGAACTTTAAATAAAATACAAAAAGAGAATATATTGTCAGTAACATTGACAAAAGGTCTACGTATTTATCTTATATTATTATTATTATTATTAGCACTGCGTCTTACTACCGTTCGTGTTATACGCACTTACGTTAATGTGTTAATGGTAGGGTGATTGTGAGATTAAATGGAGGACCTACAGTTTAGCATGGAATCCGAACCACGGTGGAGGCTTGGCATTCACCACATTCACAAGCTGTGAGTAATACACGTCTTGTCAGAGGTGAAGGAAGGGTTTGGTAATCAGATAAATTTGTGCCGGGACCGAGGATTGAACCCCGGACCCCAGCACAGAAGTCCAACACCTTACCCCTAGACCGCCAGATCACCGTATTTATCTTAAACTTGCCAAAAGAGACAACTGGTTTGACGTATGACTATATAAAATAAAGTATTTTTACTCTAAAATATATTTTCTTTATAAACTGTCACATAAGTTACTTCCGACAATATCAATGAATACCTAACTAGGACCATAGAGGAGAAATTGGGAAATTGGTTACACACTAAGATCAGAATAAAAATATTATTTTTCTCAGAAGGTATTAAAAAGATCTGCAAGAAGCTATCATCCATTCATTTGAGTATTCTACAATTTCGTAACTGGTGCTTCTAAGTCATAATTAACTTTACTACGTGCAACTTACTTAAACCTATAATCAAGTTTTCTCTCAGAAACGTCTTGTCCTTATAGCTTTTCATATTAAATGTTCACATTTTCTTGAGAGACTTTAGCTAAGGACCCTTTAGTTTTTTAATCTAATACAGATATCAATCTCTGTTTTTATTATGTTTTTAAAATGTCCTCGTTTTACTAGATTGTATATTGAACTCCTTGTGGGATAGATTGTATAAATTACATTTATGTCTTGTTGTCGAGCCCGCGTTGAATGCCAATTGTAGAGTATACAATAAATCTAGCTGTCTTCTTGCCTCACGTTGTATGTCAATTGTAACGATTACAATTAAATCTTCTTGTCGTGTCATTTCTTATAAAACCTCCACGTTGAGCGCCATTTGTAACAATTATATATATATATATTTTCAGGGTTATATATAATTGGTTGATATTGTTGACTATTAAGACTTCCTCGTACTTTATATGTTAAGTTTTATTTTCACATTATTTTATCAATTACATAAGACTAGTAGTCAGTCTCAACACCTAAGACGAGGATTCTATCTCAACTGACTCAGAAGAGGAGTTCATTTCAACTAACTCAGACGAGTAGAGAGTCTCAACTGGCGTCAGCAAGCCAAGCGTCTTACTGCCTTGTTGATTGTGAACCCCGTAGAAAAAGATTCGAATTTCTTTTCATCGACCAATAGGGAAATTATCTTTGAGCGCGAAACTAAATCTGGCTTGGCGTCTCTATACACCTGCTATTCTTTTACTACGTAATATTACCAGGAATTCAGACCATGCTCTTGACACGTGCAGCTAAATGAAATAAAAAAAGAAACATGGCCGTTTCTTAGAAAAGATAAGTTTAAATCAAGTCAACTGAAAAAAGGAAATATGATCTCAAATGTTAATAAAGCCAGGAAAATCGATATCATTACAAGATTAAGATAAAATAGTGTTCATTAAATTTAATTGCTTTAAAATGTATGTTTCACTCTACTGGATTTTATAATACAGAAAATACATCTTATTCAATATTATGTTTTATACTACATGGATAAGCTATATTAACATTATATGCATAAGAGGACTATTTGTCATAGGAATATACTAACATATTTTCATTGCGCTACCTACCTCACAAACTAAATCTCTCTATCCTAGCTTGCGCAGCTTTAAATGAATAAAACAATGTTTTGAGCTTTTTTTTATATATATGTTTCTTAATAGATTAGCTGAATAAGCAGTCCAAAAGTTACTTGTGAATACAATTTTGCATTTCTTGCATTATTTGCTCTATTTTTGGATTTAAAAGATTAGTGTTTCCATAAGATTTATTGGCAGAAATAATTGAAATAAAAATTAGGGATTGAACCGTGGACCCGGGTTCAGTATTTGCATCACTATTCACACACATACACACACATGTATATATATATATATATATATTTGTCTGTGTGTGTATCAAGCTTGGGTGAGACTTTTATTTTGTTCAAATTCTATAAAGGAAACTCTCTCTCTTTCTCTCTCTCTCATACACACACACACACACACAAACACACACGTACATTGCATGATACAAATGCTAAGATTTTTACATACTAGGTTTTCTCAAAATACGAGTACATAAAATACTGACAAGAATTAAGATCCTCATCGGTTGGAGCGCTGACTAGGTTTCAAGCTCATTTAGTCTTGCTGTCCAGTGACTCAGAGTTTGGGGTTTGAATCCCGTACTAGTGGTGTTTATTCCCAAATGGCTGCCACTTATCCTCTAAGCAAATGCTGGTGAATTTCCTATAAACTTTACCTTCCTCACCCATAGGGCTTTATTATAATGACTAAAGGAATATCCTTGTCGGACAGTAAATTGTGACGTGATAAAAACAAGTATACACTCCTCTGATGTAAAATGTTTCTGTCATGGGTCATACTCATAGCTTGTAGTTTCTCTTGAGTCACTCACCCCTTTTAAGCTACTTCAGGGTCATTGTTACTTAGAGTTAATTAAAACGCTTGGTTTAGTTTGGTTCTAATTGTTTACCTGAGCCGATTTCTTCTGGACCACCAACTTTTACATTTTTTTAAAATACATGATATAAAATGGTGTAGTAGCCTACTGATATGCATAATTGTTATCTTGCGGCCCGCTATGTTTGCTGCATTATGCAGATCAGCCCTCAAGTCATAAAAAGTTGGACCACATTGGCTTAGATAATTAGGCCCTGGGATCTAATTAGGGACTGGGATTCTTTTTTTAAGTAATTTATGTCTCTCTTTATTAAGCTAAGGGAATGCCAGGTCTCCACCGTGGTTCGGATTCCACGTTAAACTGTAGGTCCTTCATTTCATCTCACAATCACCCTACCATTACACATTAGCGTAAGTGCGTATAACCCGAATGGGTAGTAAGACGCGGTGCTAATAATAATAATAATAATAATAATAATAATATTAAGCTAAGTGTCTCTGGTTTTATTCCCGGCATGAACTTAACTTCTACCATTGGTTAAATATACGTTTTCTTATCCACACTGATAAATTAATGGGCTGAAAACTGTATGTTATGTTTGTTCTAGAGTCAATTTATTTTGTTAGTTAATTTATCCGCTAATTTATAAATAAGTTTTTCCAGAAAGTGCACTCTAAATACCTTAGTTAGCTTTATAAAACACTTTTTATGCTCATAGAATGGTCACTAAAAATAACTAAAAAGCTAAAGTTAAGGGATGTTAGCGATCTTTTATACTTAAAGTATTATAGAAACTTTAAACCATGATTCGAATATAATTTTTATGGCACATTATGAATACGTAAAAGCGATTTCAAATATAGATAATTTAGCATTTTTTGCTTTAACTCGGATATTTTTATTTTCCTAACATTTTACAAGTATGAAAATTCTCATAGTGCAGCCTTATTTATGGTGAATATAGCGCTGGGCTAAGGCTAGATCATTTTAGTTAAAAGAGTTTACCTGCACCGGTGTCTATGCGGACTGAACGTCCAGCTCATCTAGTCTTGCTCGCCTGTGATTTAAATAGTTTCCCACTCTTCCTCTACGCCAGTGCTTTTGAACCATTTTCAACTCACGGCTCACTGAACAAGGCGCACCATCAGTATTTTTAAAGGGGGATTTTATAATTTTAAAAACTAATATTTAAGATTAAGTTAAAAGAACAATAGTAACAATTCTAATAATTGTTTTATTTTTAAAAATAATGTTGCTCATGGATTAAAAAAATATTTGTTTATTTCTCAAATTTTGCTTTCACTTATTTTTGATCTCCTTCCAAATTTACGCGGCACAGCTTCTGATCCTTAGTGGCATTATTGTTGAAAAAGTTTGCTTTACGCATATGCTAATACATTTCCTCTAAACTCTACCTTTTTCATTACAACTCAATTAGTGTATATTTTCTTAGCACTGCATCTTAATAACTCTTAAGGTTATACATATATGTACTAATTACGTTAATAATAAATGGACGAGGAGATTGAATTTATAGAAATTGTACCCTCATTTGCGTGGAGAGTGATTAGAAACCCATTTAGGAAAATTAGTGTAGTTAAATGAGTATAGCCCGGATGGGTAGAAAGACGCGGCGCATAAAAAAAACTTGCACCATGTATTACTACGTGCCCGTGCCATCCTTACATTTACACTTATGGTAGGGATGAGGAAGGTAAAATTTTGATGAAATGTATTCGCCTTCATTTGAAGAGTGGTAAACCATTTAAGAAAAACTACCATAATACACCCGGTTGAGTTAAAACTCTTGAGACTAACATATTATGTCTACATATCCACAAATAAGGGAGTTTAGTTAATTTATTATTTACTGTAGTGCATTCGTCTCTAAGCCTAAGCTACAAACTATTAGGGCCTGGGATTGCACTCAAGGTACCATAATTGCTATAACCTCCTTCCTTTCCCATCAATATTAAACTTACATTTAACTAATATCCATCGGTGACCTGGTGGTCAAGGGGTAAGGTGTCAGACTTCTGTGCTGGCGGCCGGGGTTCAATCCTCGGTCCCGGCACAGATTTATCTGATTTCCAAACCCTTCTACACCTCTGACAAGACATCTTGTGAATGTGTGGAATGCCAGGTCGCCACCGTGGTTCGGATTCCACGTTAAACTGTAGGTCCTTCATTTCATCTCACAATCACCCTACCATTACACATTAGCGTAAGTGCGTATAACCCGAACGGGTAGTAAGACGCGGTGCTAATAATAATAATAATAATAACTAATATCCAAGCCATCTAAGCCACAAGCTTAGGAAGCCGCACCTGTGGATACGCAAAATAAATGTCAAGCTCATCAAATCTGGTCTGTCAGTGACAGGATGATCGGGATTCTAATCACTTCAGGGTGTAGACACCTGCTCAGAGAATTTTTACTAAATAGATTTCCATTCTCCTTCCATGCAAATGAGGATGCCTTTCCTTTAGATTATGCATTATTTAGCCCTACCTCATTCAGGGATGACTCTACCGATAGTGCAACACGTGTATTTGCATGGAACGACAAGTTTTGGAGGGCGGTTAAAAATGCTATAAATTGAAAAATAACATGAAAATTGTTAATCAAAAAAACCACGATTTCATTTATCCTTCCCTGTTGAATCCTTTATCGAAACCACCGAAAAAACCACAGTTTTCAACACTTGGTAAGTTAAAATTCCAAACTGAGAAATTGGCAACACTGGTCACAGCTGATGAATTGGAATTGTTTAGTTGTTTCCGAGTGCTCATCACAGTAAGTTGATTTTCCCAGTTTTATATTGACAAGTGTTTTTATGGTTTTGTTTGTTTTTACTGAAATACAGTACTCCACTGATCATTAAATGATATTGTATGATTAATATTTCATTAATTATTTATGAATTTTTACTAACTATACTATTTAAAATTAATGGTAATCCGTGAAACTTTTTTTTTAGCAAAGCGTCTTGCTACCATCGAACTACAATCTTACTGTCATCGGCAGTCTAGTTTATTATGAGAGTAGTGCCTTAAACCATGTGGCCATGAATATGGAGAAAATAAAATTAAATGACTTTTTAACATTATTAAAATCAACAAAAAATATTGTATTATTTATAAGCACCGCTTCTTACTATCTGTTCGGGCTATACACACTTAACGATAATGTGTAGATTTTAGGGTGATTGTGAGATGAAATGGAGGACCTGCAGTTTAACTTGGAATCCGAACCACGGCGGAGGCCTGGCATTCCTCACATTCACAAGTTGTGATTAATACACGTCTTGTCAGAGGTGAAAGGAGGGTTTGGTAATCAGATAAATCTGTGCCAGGACGAGGATTGAACCCTGGACCCCCAGCAAAGAAGTCCGGCACGTTACCCTTGACCACCAGGTCACCTTAAAAAAAAGTATTAAAAAGTGGTTAGCTAACAGTACATTTTAAAGTTTTATCATATTATTTTTTCTATGCAAAATATGTAACATAGTTATTGTAATAAATACATAATTTTTTTAAACTTAATTTATGACAAAACTTATTACTCAAATATTTTAATTTTTATTTAAAAGCCCACAAACTTTTCATAGTTGTAAAGGAAAAATGGAATGAACATGAACTCATAGGGGCTCCTCATAGGTTTCATATTTTTTAAAAGGGTTTCCTGTTTTAAAATAGTTTAAGAACCACTGCTTTGGGACCACGCAACCATCGAATAAGGTGAGTTTCCCCAACATATTCTAAACCCCATTTATGTGGAAATAAAATTTTCTTCATCATCCTGTGGTTTTAAATTTATAAAACCATAAATAAATTTTGGAGTGTTGCCGGTTTTAGCCCGAGTTTTAAATAAATATCTACCGGTAAAATTGCCCTGTCTTTGAAGTTTCCATTTGAGAAAAACCCAAATGATTAAAAGACTAAACGTGAAATTTTGGAACATCAAATCTTTCAGCGCACAAATTTAGAAAGGATTTTAACTTTTCACCCCCCTTTTACTAGTCTGGAAAACCCACCTATTTCACACAAAAAAAAGAAGTGATAAGGAAAAAGACGCCGAGAGAAATATTACCCTTACTTGTGTGGGGGGTGAGTAGGAAAGGAAACAAAAACCCCCAATGAACCCGGTGGAAATTTGTACCCTATCAGTGTACCCGGGGGTTTTTGGGTACCCTACCTTCCCAATCCCCGGGCAAACCCGACAAAATGGATTTCCCTTCGACCACGTGTTCACGGGTGCGGCCCGGGAAACTAACTAAATTTGAGACATACACATCTCCCCTAAGTTATCAACTTGATTGATTTGCAAATTTTCGAGACAAAAAAGGATTTTTAAATTTAATAAAACGGGTTTAATTTTCAATTTTATAAACTTAAGTCTAAGTAAACAAATTTTAAAATCCCTTTTTAATTTCTTAAAACATTTTTTGAAAAAAAAAGTATTGTCTTTTTTTTCGAGAAATTTTCTCCAATTCACAAATAAAAAAAAATAGAAGAATTTTAATTTAGTTGGTATATTTTGTAAGAAACCTACATGTTTTGCTCATTAAAATAATTATTTGACTATTTTATTTTCTACTAAATTGTCTTTTTTGAAACATTTGGCTGGTGTCGTAGAAGCCCCCTAAAGCTTTTTAAAAAGGTTCAAAAAAATGTTTAGGAGTATATGTGTGTGTACCCCGTCTTATCCCCTTTCAGGGAACCACATATTTGCAAAAATGGGGCAAGTTTAAAGATAATAGAATTTAAAGGGAAAACCTTTTGGGAGAAGAAGCACTGTCTCTTACAAAAAGTTTGGGCTATAAAACTTAAAGTACCAATTACGCAAATTGGTTTAGGGATTTGAAGGTTTTAAAATTTTAAAAGGGAATGTAAAAACCCCAATTTTTCGTGGAGGGAAAGTAGAAAAAACATTTTTTTGGGAAAAAAAACCCCGTACACTCACCTAGATTCGAACCTCAATCTACCCGTCATCGGCACCTAATCGTTGTTAAGTACGCGTTAGACCACGTGGGCCAAATGAAACAGGAATTTAGATGTTATCCCACAATCGGGCTTTTTCCCCAATTTTAAACTATAGTATTAAACTCTAGCCAATTGGGTTTGGGAATATTATGTTAATTTTTTTTTATAATATTTTATAATATTAGTTAGTTTGTTTTTATATTTAGGACCTACAGTTTAACGTGGAATCCCAAACCCGGTGGAGGCCTGGCAAGCCCCCCATTCACAAATATTTGTCAGAGGTGAAGGAAGGGGTTTTGGGAATCGATAAATCTGTGCCGGGCCGAGGATTGAACCCCGGGCCCCCCAGCACAGAAGTTGACACCTTACCCCTAGACCACCAAATACCCCCTAAGAAATTAAGGTAATCAGGTCCTTTTGTGTATGTCCCTTTTACTTTTGGGTTTTGCCCAAGTAAAGAGAAAATTTTTCCAACTGTTTTTGTTTTATATATTCGTTGTTGATCACCCTGAATTTTAAAAAGCCCCCATTCAAAAGTTCTGTTTAGAAAATTCTTATAAACCATGTTTAAACAAACCCAAAAGTTTCGCCCCTAGCGCATTGTTAAACCTTTTGCATAGCAGTAAGGGAAAATTAACCCAAAGGGCAAGGGGAATGTGGTATCTTTTGAAAAATCGAAAAGGTGTAATCAGGTGGTGTGTAACTCCAGGAAATGTCTGATTTTCCCTATATGGGGGGATTGGGACAAAATTCTCCTGGAAACACATTAACACTTAAATTGAGTGTAATTTGGAAAACCCCCAACAATCCGGGTTGCGGTACTTCCCATACATTTTTTTAAATTTTTAAGGAAAATTTTTACATATTTTTCCCCTGAAAACCACCGAAGGAAAAATTGTAACAATTTTTATTAATTTTGGATTTGGGGCGAACCGGTAACCTTTCGAATACCAAACATTTGCCAGGCACAGCGAACTGAGCTATAAAATCCGACAGAGCACCAAGTGAAGTAATATTTAAACCTTTAAGGTGAAGTTTGTAAGATAACAAATTCGTTTTGCATCAACCTTTTTTCTAGATATCTGTGTCGGAGAGTAACTGAAGCTCCCCCAAATCGTATATCAGCAAACACGTAATGTGACTTTAACCAATGATTACCATTCCAAAACATATTGACATACAATCTAATAATATCACAAATGAATTTCGCTGGTGGTTGGAGTACTGTAAGCAAATGTGTCAACTTAGATCCAGAGAGTTGATTTATTAAATTTAATCTTATACCTATATACGAGGTTATGTACAGCCAACGAGTCCACTTCATCAAACCATGACGAACTTTACTTTCCGCCTCAACCAGATTTAGTTAACCCAATGTTCAGTGTTACCAATATAAATACTAAGATATTTATGTTCCTCAGAAGACCACCGGTAGTTGTTGGGTTATCCGTTTTATTTCTCCATTTTCCAACCCAGAGAGCTTTAGTCTTACCCACATTCAATTCTGCTCCAGATTACAACTATATCTCATAAATTCTGAAGAAAGTTCCCTGAGCCCTCATCATGGGTAATGAAAAGTGTCACATCATTACATACGCAGAGACTACTAGCGCTTCACTAAAAGATGGTAATCTAAAAACCATAATTTGACAAAGTCTCTCTGCACATATGTAGAAAGGTTCTATTCAAATAGTGAACAATGGGCCAGATAATGGGTCCCCTTGCCGTACTCCACGTAACATTGAAATTGACGCCGTTAATACTTCTCCAATTCGTAACAAACATTGTGACCTTAGATATAAGGTTACGAACATACGATATATATTTTGTTCCAAACCCATATTTGGACAGCGTAGAAAACATATAGGTGTATTCAATTGAGTCATAAGCACTTTTCTGTTCCAGGGGAAGTACAGCGTGGGGGATATTTTTGGTATTATTGGCACTGTGAATAACATCTCGTATAAGATTCAAATTTTCATATATGGACCGTTGTGGAATGCAAAACGTCTGGGAATAATGAATCACATCAGGGAGAACAGTTTGCATCCTAGACGCTATGGTGTGAGACAATATTTTATAGTCAACATTAAATAAAGAAATTGGTCTTCACTTATGTATGGAAGTCCTAACCCCATTCCTGGGAAGTAAAATAAGAAGAGATTTATTCATTGACCCATCAGGGATGGTGTGTTGCAGTGGCCCTCTTCTATACGAAAGTCTAGAAGAGAGGTGGTCATCGTGACGAGACTCCGCGTCGGGCATACATTTCTAACCACGGATTTTTACTAAGAGGGGATCGACCTTCAGTGTGTGAATTTTGCGATGCTCCCTTAGTGTGTACCACGTTTTGGTGGAGTGTCGCAATTATGCCCCTATTCGCCTGGTCCTTGATTTTAAAGGTGACATTAGTTTTTTTTACGCGACAGCGCTGAAGGAGTTATTTTTTTACTCCATTTTATACGCCAGGCGAATCTTTTTAGTGGATTTATCTCATATTGAGACTTTTTTAAACTTCTAGTATACTTTAATGTGTGGTTTTGTCTTTTTAACCATTTTTAATACACTTTTAACATGTTAGTCTTGTCTTTTTAACTAATATATTGTTTTAATGTTTGTTTTGTCTTTTTATTGGCGTGATACATATGTGGGTTTTTTTAGTAATTTTTACTCTGAGCCCATTTGAGTACCCCTATGGAGTGTACCATATGGGTATTTTACTCATATTTAGATCTATTTCTTTTATATTGTATTTTTACTTGTGTCTTCACCTTTCTATAGAAACAGGTGAATATTTTGACTCCCTCCCATGGGGATTTTACAATGTAGGTATATATGTTAAGCCCTAATGACCTCAGTGTATCGATGGGCCTCTAAAAACAATAATAATAATAATAATAATAATAATAATAATAATTAATATTCATTGACGATGGTAGCTTACCAGATTCCAAAGCAAACATGGACCATCCTTAAAAACATCTGTGCGATTTCCTTCCAAAAATATTAATAGAACTCACATGGTAGACCATCACATCAGCGAGCTTTCTTTTTATTGAGTGCAGGAACTGCTTCCGTCAACTCCTCAAGAAATGTTAGTCACACGCATCCTTTTGATCTTCAGATATGGAGGGAAGACCATTATACGTTTTGGCACTTGGACACATGTAACTAAGCGCTAAGAAAATGTTTCTTAAAATGTTCACAAGTATAATTACGAATTTCATTAGGGTCGGACATGATTTGTCCGTTTATATCAGAGATGCTAAAGAAAAGTGAGCAGGACGTTGTCTAAACGGTGTAAGAAACTCGGGCGCCTGTGTATCCATATATCGAGAACGCTCAACAGATTGAATGTCAATGGCCATACGTCTGTACAGTTTTCTAATATTGCTTCACAAAGACGAAGAAAGTCATTTTCATCTGCCGTCAAAATACCCTTGGATTGAATTTGTTGAGCTATAACTTCCAATTCACTAATATCAGCGTAACAATTTTGAATTTGTCCACAGAGTATCACATAGAAAATTCACGTACTTCTGACTTAATTCGTCCACCACAACAATGGGTTTTTACTATGGTACATAAGTTCTGAATAAAAACTCGCAATATTAATGATAATTAATTTGTAATGTTCATCTTCTAACAATTATGTAATAATAATAACAATTATGTATTAAGCTTCCAGTATGCCTGTCTACGCTTTTTTGCATTTACTTGAAGCAAACAAATACACCCAGAGTAGTCAGAAAATGATGGAACTTTTTTTGGTTGTATAGCAAAAAATTCAAGCTAGGTTTTACATAAATGCAGTCTAACCGTGAGCGAGGCACATTTTTATGAACACCCGTATATGGTGAAACCTCTTTTTATCAGGATTAGAGTTTTTCCAGACATCAAACAATTTATTAAGTGAAACTAGGCGTTGAAGGGCCTGGCTAAGCCTAGTCTGCTCTCAATACAATTAATCCTGTCTTCTGGTAGAAGTGTTTACGTTCCAATCAACAGCCAGAAACAAATTCTCTAAGACTCCAAGGGCAAGCTTGAATCTTCTAACATTTTATTAACACAATCTTCATCCTCCATAAACAAACACACCCATCCACCACTTATGTTGGAAGAATAACGAACATTATGTGGTCCCACAACATTACCTACACTAACCAAATAATCATCGAACAATTTACCGGGAACGATGGTGTCCAAAACAATCACCAGTTTGTGGTCCGGCCTGTTCGATGACATTCCATGTAATACAGGATCCGAACCCGGCACATTTGAGTGGCCTCCACTCATGTGGAGGAAAGCACAGCACAGCACAGCACAACACAATACAACACATAAAATACACTATTAATAGAAAAATCTAAATCTCCTCAAGTATATTTAACACAAAAGTTCACAGTGTAGCACACAACTTAACGGAGCAACGCTCCACACACGTCCACTCGCTACGAGAGCAGCATAAGACAGACAGACAGACACAGAAAGACAGACACAGATAAACAGACAGACTGAGAAAATACAGAATTGTAAAATCAGCTTTTTGGGTTAGGTTCACATAAAACGTAAAAATGTATCATCTCGAGATAGACTTTTTCACGATCACAATACTTTCTTTTGATGATGGCAAAGTAAAGTGTGTATATATATAATCATATTTGCTACAAAGTGAGGCAAGTCTTGATGGGGGAATGAGAAGCATTTATGTAGTTTAAATACTTTCATGGTTGTTTTTATACCTGTAATCTATATTAATATTATAAAGAGGAAAGATTTGATTTTTTGTTTTTTTTTGTTTGGATTGGATAAACTCAAACACTACTGGACGATTTTAAAAATTCTTTCACCAATATAAAGCTACATTATCAGCGAGTATCATAAGCTATATTTTATTTTGAAAATTTAATTTATTCCTCATAAAATGTCGATAGTATATTATATAGTCGTTGGAAAAAAAATGTGTTGAAAGGAAAGTGGGGCTGGTGACATTGGCGAGGGGGTAGGGGTGAGGAAAGAGAAATAAATGTAGTGACGAGGAACACAAAAAAAAAAAAAAAATTTAAAATAAAATTTTGGGAAATGAGGGGAGTAAATGAAAGTGGAGGAAGCTGAAAAATTAATTTGATTTTAACAATTTGTTTTGATTGGTGTATACACAATTCCTTTCGCGCCTAGAGCAAACAAAATTATAGAGGAATGAGATGAAAAAAGGAGGGAGAATAAAAAGAGGGAGGGGGCTATATAGTGATGGTAGGACTGTATTTAAAAAATAAATAAAACCAGTTTTGTTTTTATGTTGACATGATGGATTATTTGAAGCTTTGTTTTACAGGATTCTTTACAATATTTTTTTACGGGGAAAGGGGCTAGTATAATATAAACCTTTGTATTTATTGTTCTTAACTGTTCAATATGGAACCCGCTTCGGTGGTCGTATGTCTTAGGGCATCACTATCTGAATTGACTAGATTGCTGATGACGGGGAGATCATGGTTAGATCCAAGTTGGATGTACTGAGAGTTTTCCTAAATAGTTTCCGCTCTCTATCCATGCAAATTTTGGTACACTTCATCTAGTTCAACTTTCCTCATCCTAATTCACTAGCATAATTAGCACATAAACATATATCCTGAATAGGCAATAAGATGCGGTGCTAAAAAAACAGCCCAATAGAAGATTTGGGGAGACTTAGTTTCATAGTCTACCCTGACGCTAAGTACTTGAAGGAAATGAGTTGCTTGTATAAAACTCTCATTGTATCCAATCGGGATTCTGGCTCCAATATTCCCGTAATCGTAGATCCATCTATTTCTAAAGTCACACCTTCGAACACGTGAATATCTTGGTTTCGAATGAAGTGGTTTTCACGCGTATAGCCGAATGGTAAGCGAGACACAGCGACAAAAACAAAGTGATTTTCCAATTTATACCTTTAACTTTACATGGTAAGTCTAGCCATTAATAAATGTGGGCAGCAGAGTCTTCTAGCGGAGCGTATTTTAACTACAAAAGCATCTATATGTATTACGATATCAATATTAAAACATCCTAACTAATATTAATCACGTTAACGCTTATTATTAAATTTAATTAAGTGAAACAGACATATCTATAAATACGCAAAATCAAAACTCAAATAAAACAAACATATTATTCAAATTAACGGGAACTACAGTACATGCTGTGTGATTTAAAATGATGACCTTATGAAAAAAATGCTAAAGATGATTAATAAATGATATGGGCATATTCAACAGCATCTTAGAAAACCCATATTGCAGCCGATCAACCGGTATATATAAGGACGCTCAGATCAAAAATCCTACCAAAGTGCAGTTTTTAGCATTCATCACTTGACAATGCGAAATTGGAATGAGCTAAATAGATATTTTATTTTAAACTTATTCATTTCCAATGCATTTGTGTTTCTTAAAATATATTAAAATCGTTTCACTAGTCTCATTTCCACTCTTTCTTTAATGAAGACTACAAAACTCGCACTTAGATGCGATGCCTGGGTTTGAACTGTATCACTTTTCTTTAACGTTGTTTGAACAGAGCTAATGCTGAGAAAAATCTGTAAGATAGCGTTTGTGTCGCCGAGGAAGAGGTGAAAGTGGATGCTAACGGTCTGTTCTGTTGAGAACCAAAAAAATCTATTTTCATCAGAGGTGAAGTGACTGTAAAGTTTTGGGATGAAATTCATGGGGTGGGTAAGGAGAGTGGGGGAGGGGGCGGGTTAGCAGGTAGGCAGTCTTCTCTGGCTATTATGAATGAAAACTGTAAGTCAAGGGACCGAATTAAACCATCTGTTCTTTTTTAAAGTTAACCTTAACTTGATTTTAAGCTCATTTAGTTTATTTTAACGATGAATGGTGGTAATAGTTCAAATACTGAACGGGTAAACAAAGGGTGTCTCTTTCTAAATGGTTTCCCTTTGTCCCTCCACAAAAATGTGGGTACATTTATTCTGTTTTAGATATTGCTCATCGTTAACACATGGTGTAGTTAATAAAATATAAATATTAACTACACTAAGTGTGCTATATACATATACGCCGAACTAATAGAGTGGAGGGAAAAAAAAGGGGGGGGGGATGTTGTATTTAAAGCATTATCTCTTCATGATGTCACATATGAGTATTTGTTAATTACGGCTATAGCTCATCTACATATGATATAAATTATAAATGGCATTGGACACGGAAATTGAACTTGGAGGTACAAACTATGTTTTGATAGTTGTTATAAAACTAATTCGTTACGTATGAATAAAGGGGAGAAAATACATTAGGAAAAACATTTGACAGGAAAAGACAATAAACAAAGAGTGATTGAAAATGTATGCCTTATGTGTGTTATGATTGTGGAGGGGCAAAAGGGCAGTTGAAATATTGGTGTAGACATTCTGTGCACAAATGCACAAATTGCTAGTGTCCATTGGACACGTCTGTAACAAGGACCTAGCTAATACAGTAGTGGCTCTCATTTTGTATTACGTGATGCCATTGTAGGTAGTCGGTGCTATTATCTTTTTAATATTATTTTAGCACCGCGTTCTGTTCAGGTTATACGCTTTGTTTACTTTGTACTTTCTACCATAATCTTAATCTAGGACAGACACAAAATCCATCCCCGGCCGTCAATACATCACTATGAAAGGGTAACCCACATCCCGACAATGGTACATTTCTCGGTCATGCCAGGAATCGAGCCGGGACCCTTAGCTCCGTAAGGGGACGCACTACCGACGGAGCTAAGCTTGGTATTTCTTAGCGTGATATTAATTTTTTTTCTAAGTTATATTCACGAACAAATTTATAGATTTTTGAACAAAAGGGCTAATTTGTTATTAAAAAAGGTTGGGAGGGGGTACAGCATAGACTTTCTCTATTGTAAATAAAAAATAGATATTTAATTTACTTAAAACTCGTAAGATATTTGAAACGAGATCAGAGACATTGCTGCACATTAACCAAAGAGCATAAACGAAATAATATACACTGTTAAAGAAATGGTAAACAACCCACTAGCATTACAGAAATTTACAACTTCAAAGTATATATATTATATATTTATATATACACACACATATACACACACTTATATTTCGGAAACGTTGGTTTTATAAAATATATTTCAAATAAAGATTTTTATATTTAATATGCTGCATTGTTGAAATGATAAGCTATTTCGCATCTCAAAGAGATGTGGATGATACTATAAAAATTGAAAGTTTCCTTAGTTTAACCTCAAAGTTATTTTCATAAGGAAATGAAAACTTCCATTTTGTTTTAATAATAAACAATACATAATATTACGTATTTTATTGAGTCGAGTTTGATATATCTATTTTTTTCTCTTTCTACCCTTAAGTAAAATAAACTACTATTAATTTTAGGGTTGGACGAATTATTTAAAAAAATCCCACTGAGAAACCTTATGAAACCTGTATTCCAAATGTTATCCCAATTGGTAAAATAGTTTCGGAACTAGTCAGAGATACAGACTGGCATTGTTTCAAAATAATATTGATTAATATGATTTTGTTGAATTTATTTTAAATGATCTAAACACTAATATTATTATTATTATATTATTATATATATTAGCACGCGTCTTACTACCCGTTCGGGTTATACGCGCTTACGCTAATGTGTAATGGTAGAGTGATTATGAGATGAAATGGAGGACCTACAGTTTAACCTGGAATCCGAACCCGGTGGAGGCCTGGCATTCCTCACATTCACAAGTTGTGATTAATACACGTCTTGTCAGTAAACACTAGAGAAATCATACCAATTATTTAAAAAAAAGCATTTTGAGTATTTTGAATATTAAAAACTACAAGAATCTCAAGAAAAAGAAAATAATTTATATTATTTAAAATATTTCTATAATAAAATAAAACATTTTGTTCCTTATTACGCTAGGCATATGATATAATACTGGAGAGTAAATATGTAGAGAGATGCTAAGAGAAACGAACAAGTGGATGATTGGTTAGAGAGAGAAACTAAAATTGATCAAGATCACAAGGAGGACCAAAGTGCCTGTCTCGTCTTCTAATGTTTTTCGATGATGAGGGGATAAGGTTTGGACCCAGCGGGTGTATTGAGGTGGCTTATTCAAATTGTTTCCCACTCGCTGTCACACAAAATAATGCTATTTAAATTTTCAATACATTTAATTTTTTCATCCCTATCCCACTAGTGTGGATACAGTCAGAGAAAACATAATAACCTATTAAAGTTAGGGATGGCAGGGAATGTTTAAATTAAAATCAATGTATTATCTGTAAATTTAAAAACTTGACTTAAAAGACCAATCATTTCGTATCAAACACAAGAATGCAATTTCTACTATTTTTTATGCCACATTTCACAGTGTTACAAATAATATCTAACATATTTAGTACTGAGAAAAATAATAATTTATTGATGTTTTAAAGCTGTTAGAATTTATTTAAAAAATTAGTAACCAATAAAATAAACGGAAAATCCTCATTTACCAAGGAAGACAAGGAAAAAGCTGTGCCAGAAAAAAGTCTTAGTTGAAGAACACGAAGAAGTCATGGAATTTTACGACTAAGCTAGGCTAGATAGGCCTACAACATTTAAATATGCGAACCGTTTGAAGGAGTTGTAAGATGTGGAGTATGTAAATAATCTAGATTCATTTCATTTCACTGGAGTTCAAATCAAGGTTTAATATACTGACTGACCTCCGGTTAATTTTTGCGTGTAAACCATTCGACATCCCTGCAGGTAATTTGAAACTATAAATATAAGCTTAATTAATTCTAATTTTTTGCGGTTTTAATTACATTTGTTTAACATTAGCCCTTCTTATTGTAAGGTATTAAAAATAGCACCATTTAGATTTTTTAAATTAAATTTGTATTTATAGATATACCTATTTTAACTTATGAAAATTTTACTATAGAAGCCTTCTATTTATATATAAAGTTTGTGACTTTATTTAACGGGGACTAACTAACTATTTTCCACGTCTAATAACTTGTTCAATCTATCGACATCTTTACCAGAAATGAATATTTTTAAACAAGGAAGATTTCAGCAGTAGGGTCCTCGCATATGCAGAGAGTGATATTATTTTAGATAACTACGCTTAGTATATACATCCCGGGACTCTTAGGGCTGACCTTTTAATCGATGTTTCAGATAAAATGAAAAATGACACCTATGATATCGTGATCATTGGTGTGGTAAATTGATTTTTTGTTCACTATATGAGGGCTCTTTAATTTCCTTAACTATCGTTAGATTCAAAAGAGGTGAATTGTATTATATTTTACTAAACATTACGTATGGATCGAAATAATTTTTAGCTAGTAATGATAACCTATCTATATTACTAGAATGCAGATTTTGTTTGTCTGCCTGTCATGAGCATTGCGAAATATCTACCCAATGCAGAGGTCTGACATATTAAGATAAGTAACCCTGGTGCACAAACATTTTCAACTCGAAGCTGAAATTTTAGATTTTGATAAGGTTTTCTAATTTGTCAAATATAAATGAAGATACTTTTTTTACTGTGTTTAAGGCAAATCGACTGGGGTAGCCACGCAAGTCATTGTACGATTACTCCAGGCAACGCATAGTACTTGTGATAGTTAGATTAATATGATAAATAATGTATGTTAAAAACATTTTAATGTAATAGACACTGAGATTTTTTGTGTGTGTTAAGAGTACTGCTTAGTGTGAAAATATTATTTTAATTAATTACTGATAAATGAGATATCATCGTTTTAAAAATCCTCAAATTTAAAATATTCGATATTATCTAAACAATTTTGTAATCCCGTTTTAAAATAAAACTATTCAAACAAACATTTATATTTTGTAGGCTAAGTTTATACTAAGGAAATGCAATTCTTAATGTAAATAAAAGCACTGCACATCAGTTACCATGCTATTATTTGTTTAGCATTGCATCTTATTACCCATTTAGGTTAAATACATATTTACTAATAACGCTAGTGATGTAGGAATGATGCAGATTGAATTAGAGGAAATGTATTCACATTTTATTGGAGGGAGAGTGTAAACAAATTTTTAAATAATCGCTTTATGCACCCGAATGGGATTCGAACCCGATTCCTGTAATCGGCAGTCTAGCCTAACACGAAGCAGCCATGTCAAGTTTTAAGTGATAGTTTTGTAATATACACAAATCCAAACGTTAAATTCATAAATGGAATAATTATATGGGTCTAATCATAGATAACATTGCTCTATAATTTAGGTAGCACTGTGACGCCCCCCAATCAGATCATCAATATTTTTAAAACGGCAAGAAAGGTAAATTGATTTTTTTATAATATTTCTTACGTCACTGCACCTCAATACCCGTTTGGGATGTACACAAATTATTTTCATCATTAATACCTTTAATATTTTAGAAGATATTCAAAATTATTTCCCTAAATAAAATGTTACTAATTGTTTCAATGTTAATTATCTGAATACTATATGGTACTATCTTGTAAGTTGTGCATATTGTAGCACGCCATTGTAAGCCTGAAGCTACTTTTCAGGATAAACCTAGTGTAAATACTTAGAGACAACTGCATAGACCAAACATATTTTATGTTTTTGATGTCAAGATCCTTGGAAAAGACGTGTATTTAATCACAAATTGTGAATGTGTGGAATGCCAGGCCTCCACCGTGGTTCGGATCCCTCGTTAAACTGTAGATCCTCCATTTAATCTCACAATCACCTTACCATTACACATTAGCGTAAGTGCCTATAACCGAAGGGTAGTAAGGACGCGGTGCTAATAATAATAATATATCAAGATGAAATTATCTTAAATCAGGAAATCTTATCTCTTTTAGTAAATACTAGCAGTTTGACCAATTCTTCGCATGGGTAAGTCTCATCAAATTAGGACGTTCAACATACGGCTGCCATCATTTTGATAGTTCCTCCATGTCCAATACTAAAAATATATCAGAAAGTAAATATTATTTAGTCCACAACAGATTGCAAAACTAACGCAATCCATTGACAACGTAATAATTAATTAAGCACGATCATAATATAAGTGAAACGAGGTGATAAGCATTGTTACAGAAACATGTTGGAGAAAAGAGACCATCACATTTCACGAAACAGCATAAATGAAATAATGGACTTTGCTACATTTTATTTTATTTTTATGTATTTATAGTGCACTCTCTGATACTACTGATTTATAGCAATACATGAGAGTTTTTTTTAGAGTGAGTGGGAAAGGGCATACCATTTTGCTAGGAAGGAATTTTAACACACGTTACAGGGTTCTTTTACATGACACAATCGACATGGAACCAATGCAATAGTTTTACTTCCTTCGAATCCATCGAACCAGTTGGGTTTGAACCACGAACTTACCTTGTTACATAATTATATTAAATATTGAGCATCATGATTTCCCAAAGAGAACAATGTTCCTGAGCTATGTCACCAGAATGTGTTTATTTTAATTTGTTACATCATCTCTGTGTAGGGCATACATTTATTTATCCTTATACTTTTAGCTATTTATTTGCACGACTAATGATCCAATTTAAAATAATCTTAGGTTTTTGAATTCCTTTATTTTTAGACATTTTTCGTCTTCCTTTACATGGTTGTGGTTATTATTATTATTATTATTATTTTTATTATTATTATTATTATTATTATTAGCACCGTGTCTTACTACCCGTTCGGGTTGTACGCACTTATGCTAATGTGTAATGGTAGGGTGATTGTGAGATGAAATGGAGGACTTACAGTTTAACGTGGAATCCGAACCACGGCGGAAGGCATGGTATTCCCAACATTCACAAGTTGTGATTAATACACCTTTACATTGTTAGTTTTCCAACATTTTGAGAAGGTTTCTTTATTAGTTAAGGTAATTTTTATGCCCCCATATTCAAGAATCCGATTTATATAATAAAAACTTTTCAACTTTATGACTATGTAGGCTGGTTATTTTACCAATTCGGTAAATTTAAATTTTATTCCATGCCAAAAAGTAAATTTTCTAACTATTTTGGAAATATTTCAATTTATTTCAACCCCTTCCTATTCTGTTCCCACACTCCCAATTTGAAATTTTGAGATTTTTTGGTTATTTAATGTCGTTTTTTACGTGCCTACAACATTTCAATTCAACCACATCAAAAATAGTGATCTATATATCGTGTATAAATTTTAAGAGCTTCTATTTCCCAGGGTTTAAATTTAAAATCCTATATTTTCAGACGTAATTCGGCTATCGGAAAGGTATTTTAACTTACATGCCAAATTTTAATTTTATACCTCCTAAAAAGGGTTTTATATTATCTTTTAAAAATTTTGAAGGGACCCACCCTCTTAATTTTGTTCTTCATTATGAAATTTAAGAATTCAGACCTTTATACAGTTTGTGGTGGTTCTTAGACCCATCTGGCAAATGTAAATAGTCTAATATTCTGAGACGTAGTATTGGTTTCGCTTTTGGAAATTTTAAGACTTATTTGGAGTTGTACTTTACCTGCCTGACAAGTTTAAATTTTCTACCACACCTAAAAGTTTTCTATACCCCCTTTTCGCTTATTTCCTGGAGTCCCGCTTTTAAACATTTAAAATCTACTGACTTTTGTTGTTATTTGTAGAGGTATTGTTACTGACTGCCTATTTTTAATTTTTACCACACTGAGAAGTAGTTATTTAAATAATTTTATAACTTTTGGACACCCCTTTATCTCCCTCCCCACAAACCACATTTTACAACTAACTCAGGGAAAGTTAGATTCTAGGATTCATTTGGTTATTTGGAGTTTTCTCTCTACCTAACAGCAACATTTTAATTTTCTTTCTCATATCAAAAGTTTCCATTTCCCATTACATTTAAATTCTAAAATTTCAAGATTTTATGTCTATTTGAAGTGTTATTCGATTTGAGTACTTCCAATAGAACACATGGCTCTCCAGCACGCGTGAAATAACGCACTCTCTGTGAAATACCCTTTTAGCATAACTTTTCAATTAGTTCTAGTGGTGGTTACGCGATTCATAGCGTTACAACCACAATGCATGAATTACCGTTGACGGGGTGGTTTTGGTTCGAGTCCCAGCTGGATCTACATTTTTTTTAAATTATTATTATTCAAAAGATTTCCACCTTTATTTCGGGTGAATTTTTCTCTTAACTACCTTCCTACTCCTAGCTGTAATAGTACGTCTCACCCCATGGATAACAACCAGTTTAGGTAGGTAATACAGCTAGCTGGAAGCTTACGTTGCATTTGGTGTGGTTTTCTGTTTTCTAGATATTTAAAAAAAAATAGGAATTGAGACCAATAAAAAGTTTTATCACAATGTCTGGGATTTCTTTTAAAATGGTATGTAGCTAGATACATTCTAGACCTACACCCAGCGTTTTTATTCCTCGTTGAGATCGAACCATGGTTTTCAAACCCTGTAGTAGTTGTCTTAAGAAATACCAACACATTCGGACTTTCCGTAGTTTTAGGGCTTTAAAATATAATTATTATACATTAATTAGAAAATATCTCAAATAATTAACTTTATAGAAAAAGAGAGAGGTTGTTCTTCTGTGAGTCATTGACTCACTATATGTCATACATTAACATCGGTCAGTAACGCATTACATACAGCCATTTGGAACATTTCTGGCTTATCAGCGTGAGTAACAACCGTATATATACTACTCTGTCGTCATTTCTTTCTCGTATTCCTTTCGACTGGCTGCACGCCATTTTGATGTGAATCTTTATGAGACTATTTATTTCAGACGAGCCTTTCTTATGTTGTGACTAGGACTATAAATTAATATTTTTAAATGTATTAACGTTTTATTAATGTAGTGTAAAAACCTCTTCAAGGCCTTATGTGATCTTAAACCAAACTTTATGTCTGTGTATTAATCTAAATTTTATGGAATGCAAAATGTTTACGAGTATAATAATTATAGATAAAAATTTACCAATTAGAGGAGAAAGGGTTTTTATAAATATCTTGACGACTTTATTTATGATGAGACCTAGACGTTTTTCTCTCATGAGTCATACTGAAGAATTTTATCATCACTGCCTCCTTACTAACTTCAAGAGAATTCTATCAAACTTTTTTTTTTAAATATATTTTAAACATATAAAGTAAGATCGATTATCTGTAGACACTTTCAACGCAGCAAAATAAGATGTTCTGGTATCTTAAACCGTTATGGAATATAGAGTTAAATATTATGTTGGCTATACAGTTTTTCTGCTTTTATTTATGGTTTACCATTTACAGGGACGTTTCAAATTATAGGTTTATTTATCGATGAATACAGTATTCCTGACTGTGTTTGTTACAGAATCAATATACTCATATTTTAATATTCCCAAGATATCCTACAAAAAGTTATTTCTACATGCTACTTAGTTTGGAGGACATAATTTTTTTGTATACCTATAAATTATTGTATATCGCATATAAGAAATTGTTGTTTAGAGCTAGGTGCTCTAACTTTGTAAAGTTTATCGGGTAGTAGACATATATTTACATTAATGTAGTCCTACAGCGGTTTGGTGGTAAACATTTTGTTCCTCCAAAAAATCATAATGAATTTTCAGAGATCGTAAAATGATATCGAAATTCTAATAGTTTTTATTGTTATTTTTGTGAAAAAATAATTTATTCCCGAACAGGGTATCCGAAAATTTATGATAATTGGGCAGGAATAAGGAAGGTATAGTTTGGAATAAATTTAATAGCATTTGTGTTAAGGGAGACTGGACAAACCAATTGGTATAAAACTACCTCAATAAACTTTATAGCGCTAAGCTGAAGGGGTGGTAAAACGCGGCGCTAAAAAAAAATAATACCTCAGGCCGGGATTTGATCCCCAACCTTCCCATTAATAGAAAAGAAGACTAGACGAAATTTAAATTTACGTATTTACCCACGTGGCAACTTATATGGGTGTGTTAATATAATCAACCTATATTTTGTGTGACTACGGCTTATCCTTATCTCTCAATTTATTAATTTGTGTTGCCATTTGAATGTTTTATTAATTACACTATATAAGCCTCTATACGTGATGCTAAATAGAAAGTATTAATATATATAAACTTTATTTTAGCACTGCTTATCAGTACCCGTTTGTGTTATACGCATGTGTACTAACTACGTTAACGTGTTAGGGATGAGGTAGTTTTAACTTAGAGGAAGTGTACCCAAATTTGCTTGGAGGAGAGGGTAAGACATTTGGAAATACAATACACCCAACCGGGATTGAAACCCATATATCCCTTCATCGGCAGTCCAGTGTTATTGAAAAAGTTACACCTTAATCTTAGACCCTTCGACCAACGAAGCGGAAATTACATATTACGAAATGTCAAAATCGATGGTCAGATCTCCATTTCAACCTCAACACTTAAATAAATACATAATTTCAAAGAAAAAAAAAAACTGAGATATAGAATGAAAGACTTGAAAATCTAACTAAACATAACTTATTTCGACATGTATTCATTTTTAGAACAGTACTTATTAGTATTTTAATAACTAGTGCTTAAATGACTTCCATAACATAAGTATAGTTAATTTCAGAGATATCGGCAGAGAAGCATAGATAATTTCAGATATGTAAGCAGAGAAGACTATAGTGTGCATTGGTTTTCCTCTAATCCTTTCTCGGTACTTAGATGCACTCAATGGATATTTTAATAAATGTTACGACATTATCGTACAGACTTTCTCATATAATGTATTATAACTTCAAAAAAAAAGTTTTCAGTAAACTACCCTTATTTAGGTTTTCCTAGTAAAATACATAATCTTGTTAATTCAAATAAACTCTCTTTACATATACATTTTAAGCCAAATTGTTTAATATTTTGAACAAATCTCAAATTTTCAAAACTAAGTTATTTTTAAACTACCCTAAACTTATTTGTAATTTGTAAAAAAAAAAAAAAACCACCCCCACTTTTATTTATCATGAACAATTTATTTACAAAATTATATTTGAACTCCACTCTTCAAGGCCATTTTCGAAAAATTTCACATTTTCTAAAATTTGTCAGCATTAAATTAATTTATTTTAGAAAAATAAAAAAATAAATTATTAATCATGTAAAATAGTCCTCCGATACCATTACTATCGTTAGGGTTTATAGGCCCATCGACCCAATGAGATCATTAGTCCCCACCCTCCACCTGCGATACCATTTTGAACAAAATTGGTTTGAGCTGTTTTATAAAATATTTTAATTTTAAAATTTTAGAAAAACAAATATATACTTTTCAATAATGTAAAAAAACTTAATAGAAACCATTTTAAACCCAAATCAGTAGAGATTTTTTTTAAGATATTCAAACTTTAAAAAAATCATCATCAGTAAACTACCCAAAAAACCCAAGTGTACAATGTTATTTTAGAGGTTCTTCGCTCCCAATTTATCTATTTTAAACAAAATCGTTTTGGTCATTTTCAAGAAATTTGGAATTTAAAAAATTAATTTATCAATATAATACCCTTAATTTAGGGTTTGAACAACTTAATTAAACCGTTTTAAATTCGTGGCTAGGGACAGACAGACACAAATGTAGAATACTTTTTTTTTGTTTCAGACACACATAAAACGTAAGATTTATCAAAATCTCGAGGACGAATATTTTTACTATTACAATACTTTGTCTTGATTTTAAACAGTGGGAAAAACAATTTTTCCGTAGATAATCAGCCATAAGTAAACTATTATTTAATGAATGTTTATATGAAAAACAAATAAATACAATTTTTTATATTCTTAAATATCTACCATATATGATGCCCATTTTAACTTGAACATTGAAGTCATTTTTAAAATATTTCAAATTTTTGACAAATCAGTCATCATTAAAGTGATCTTAACGAGTTTTGCCTCGCAAATAAATATACAGTGTAATGTTTCATGTCAAACATTCCAAGATACCATTATGTAACGAAATCATTCGAGACATTTTATTCCGATTTTTTAAGATTTTCCATTAGTAAACTGTTGTTCAATGAATTTTTGCACTAAAACTTTGATACAGTGCTATTTGTCTTGTCAAACAAATATTATTTAATATATCATATAAAGTTTCAAATCAAATCGTTCGAAACATTATCGAAAAATTTGAAATAAAAAAAAATCACTTTGGTAAATTACTCTTATTTCAGGGATAAGGTCAAAATAAATAAAAACGTCCTGAAGTATAGCCTATAAAATTTAATTATCAAGTTTGAACAAGACCCATTCCCAAATATTTTGGAACC
>JBCFYV010000111.1:0-133822 GCA_039000515.1 Timema cristinae
ACTTTTTGATAAAAATGAAAAGTGAATATTAAATTAAGAAAATAATAAATATTTAAAAAATGAATAAACTTAAATTCAATTTTTGAATTTATTATTAAATTTATTCATTTACTTTTAAAATATTAAATAATCAATAATAAATATTTAAAATTAAGAATCTTATATTTAGTATAAATTATGTCATATATATTTATTATTTTCTAAATTTTATTTTTAATAATTATATATATATATATTATTAAATTATTAATTTTCAATTTTAAATATTTATTATTAATTTCTAATATCTAATTCTCTACAATAAATCTTATTCATCAATCTAAGATTATTTTAGTTTATTCAATGATGCCAAAGAAGTATAACTTCTCACGCGCGTACATAAGTACACACACCCATTTTTTTTATACATATTGACATTAACTGTTGTTATGTAAACAAGATTCAGAAGACACAGAAAAATAAAATTTATATAAATACATTATATATATATTATATAATTTTTTTTTAAATATCAAAAAGCAGTCCGCTGGAAGAGTTGGTAGTTCAGGAGGTTCAAATCAAGAGAAAATAAAAAATAGGAATTTACAAGAAGATCAAGATATTATAATGAGGTTCGAGGACATTTTGGAATTCGGTCTAATATAAATTTAAAGTTGTTGAAACCTCACATTTACAAAAGACCACAATTTAAATTACGAACATTCTACCAAACAATCAAATAAGAGCAAGAAAAAAAAAAGGACCCCCTCCGAAATCCCCATTAACAATAATCCAATTTCCAAAAACAAACATATAAGTTGGGGTCTCGTCGGGTTGAGTGATTTATCCTCTTCCTAAAAAAATTAACAATTCAGGCAACAATTATAATTCAAAATGATCTCCTTGGGACAAAATTTAAAAATGTAAGTTGATATACAAATGACCTAGAAATTCCTATAACTTTTGAACAATTTTCGGAAACCAGTTATAAATTAATAACAATGTTTGTTAACCCTTACTATTTTTGTATCAATAATAAATTTTTTGGCGATGTTTCTGACATTTCCAAAATTACAAGTTATGTAAAATTAATACCAAAAGAAATATATTTAGAATGGTGGCTTGGACTATAATAACAGTTTTCATATTGCTAAAAAAATTTAGCACTGCGTCTTATTACCCGTTGGGTTTATACAACGATATCCCTATTAATTTGTATGTGTGTATGTTAAAACACTTTCTTTGTATCTTAGAGAGATTCTATAATGTAAACGAAGCCTCTGAGTCATGCAGGATAAGAGACATGTAGCCGCAATGACGTCAGCTGTGAGAGGAGATACAATAGCAATTATTGTAGCGATGAATGCCAGTGGATACTTCGTTCCTCCAATAATAATCTTACACTGAACAAACACTCACGATCAACTGATGAGATGCTGTACTCCAAGTTCGATTGGATCCATCTAGATGGTTAAATAATTAATCTTTTCAATAAGGGGTTAGCTCATTTTGTTGAACATACCAAACACACTCAGGAATCACCTTTTTTTATTATATTGTATGTAAACTACAATCACACTTGTAATCTAGATAGAATCGTATGGCCTGAGCAAATTACGTTACCATTTTCGTGTTGTCTCCTCACTCAACCTGTTATCCCTTTTACTGGTACTTCGGTAACTGGTTTTGTCTAGTCGAAGTCCAGTCTCCGGGTGACATTGATTTCTAGGCGTCGATCTCGTGGGTCCAGTGGATGGGGGTATGGAAGGGAGATGGGGGAGAAAACATAGGCGGGTTCTGGGGTGGCCAGGGCGTGCAGATGGTAACCCTCAGGGCTGAAGGGGGAAATCGGAATAGGTGGGGGTCGGATGGTTGGTGAGAGGGGAAAACGAGAGGAGTTGGTTAACTCGGGAGCAGGGACTCTTGAAGATGCTGGAGCGGAGTGTTGGCGTTCGGGGGTCTGGTGGTTGCGGTCGGGATCGTAGAAGATGGGTCCACGGGTGGAGTATTGTTTCGTTGTCGCCGTCTTCTTTAGGGTCTTCTGTCGGTGGGCCTTGCCGGTGCGGTGGGTATATTCCATCCCGTGAGTTCACCGTCGGAAGGGTCGATCAAGGTTGGAGGGTGATAGGGCAGAGTCCCGGCAACACGAAGTCGCGGTGGGAGGTGAGGGAACTGGCCTGGCAACACGGAGTCGCGGTGGGAGGCAGGGAAACAGTCCCGGCAACACGGAGTCGCGGTGGGGGTTTGGGGATAGTTGTGGAAGGATAGGGAGTGATGATGAAAATGCTCTTTCCAAAAATAATGACGATTTATTATTGCTCTATCGTAACGGTGGTTCGCCAGGGTTGGGTCATCACTAAACTAGTTTTTTTTTATGTTGACTTTCTCTAATGCTGACACTATTGAACAGTGCCACCAGTTCGAGAAGGAATTTGTTTACTTTTGAGTACCGAAATAATTCCTTATTTCTTTTCTCATCTTTGAGATGTATAACACTTATAACATGACTGTGTACTTGGCTCATGGGAATTTACTTTCGTAAATTTTCATTGTGTTCTGTTATACTCCTCGTCTCTACTTGTAGCTTTCTGGCACTCATTGATCGAATGCCAGGGCTCACCAAGTATTGACGAGGCTTTCTTCGTGTTTATTTTTTAATTCGAATGATGTGGTTGGTGAAAATATGAAATATGAACCTGTAAATTAGAAAAGTTTAATTAATCTAGTAGTATGAGGTATTTTTGGTGATAGTGAACATGTGAACCTGTAAAAGAAATGATATTAGTGTAAGGATATGGAATGAAGGATTAGATTTGGGAGGGTTTTTTTTCTTCTTAGTTTTGGTTTTTCTTCTCTTTTCTTTTCTCTCTTCTTTTAATTCGTCCTAGGTCTTTTATACGTCTTTTTCTCTAGGAGGTTGTATGTTCCCAGTTCTCTGATTATTGGGTTGTCGCTGTCTTGGCACTTCTTGTAGAACTTTTTGTTGTATGTCTGTATTTCTTCATTTATTGTTTTAATCTTGCACATTAAGTGCACCATTTCTGTTCGCGTTCTAAACCTTACTCCAAATATGGTTTTTAGGATTTTGTTTTGAGTTATTTGTAGTGTTTTAATGTGACCTTTTGCTGCTGAACCCCATATCTGGCAACCATACAGGATGGCTGAACGGGTAAGAGATTTGTATATTAGCACTTTTTTTGATCTTGATAAATGATTAGATTTGAAAATTGGGTAGAGCGATACTAGTTTTTCTATGGCTGCGTTTTTTGCTTTTAGTATGTGAGTACTGTAGCTGAGCTGACAGTCAAAAGTTACTCCAAGGTACCTTACTGATTTTGCATTTGGAATGATTGAACCAAATAACTGTATTTCAGTGTTAGTTCTTGGGCGTATCTTAGTGAAAATTAGTTTTGCACTTTTGTCAGTGTTAACTTTGATCCTCCATTTTGTGAACCATTGTTCCAGGTTGAGAAGGTATCTTTGTATTTTATTTTCGGCTCTTGTGATGTGCTTGTCCGATGAGTACAGAACCATGTCGTCGGCATACATTATCATTTCACAACCTGGTTCTATCGGCGCTTCGCTGGTCTAGACGTTATACAGCAAAGGAGAGAGGACTGCTCCTTGCGGGACTCCTGAGAAAATTTCCTTGGCTCTTGAGGTATATCCTTCCATCTTTACTCTGAATTGTCTCTTGTTCAGGTAGCTGTTTAATAAATGCACAAGTGCGTCGGGAACGTCTACGTCATTATTTTCATAACCGCATGCCAGTCTTGTCGAATGCTTTTAATGTTAAAAATGGCCACTGTGTGTTCCGTCATTAAGCCTTCATGATTATTAGCATCTAAGGGTGATAGGCTGCGTGTCGAACAATTGTTTTGGATATTCTTTAATTTAATTTGCTGTGCTGAATGTATTTTCAACGTTTCTTGTAAATTTAGTAGAGATAGGCCTTCGATTTTGCGGAAATATAGGATCTTTACCCGTTTTGCTTGGTTATAACATGCTATTTCATTGCTGTGGGAAGTCCGTTGCTATTATCTGGTTGATTTCGGTTAAGTGAACTATTGCTTGTGGGTATTCTTTAAGCTTGTTGTTATGCGTCAGACCTACGTTTTTTCCTAGGTAGTTTGGGTTATTTCTTCTGAGTCTCCCTCGTGTTATAAATTGATATGTCGGTAATCGGTCTCGTAAGTAGTCCTAAGATATTGGCGATTTGTTCATGGTGAACTCTTCATTTTCCGGTTCTGGTTTGGTGTGAATTGTGATTCTGAGGTTTCCAGATATTGGCATTGCCTTGTCTGGTCCTCGTAGTCATAAGGCCGTTTGGTCCCATGTATTCCTTACCCGTTTGCTGATTTTTCTTTTTTCTGTTAGGTTTCTGGTTACATCATAGGACTTTTGTGGTTCTCTCGTCACTTTACTATTTTTGTTCCAGTTATTTCTTTTCATTGGTCTCTATTTTATTTTTTTTTAGTATTTTCTGCCTTACCTTACCTCTGGTTTGTCTGTTAAGTCGGAGTTTGTCCTCTGGGTCTCTGATCATTTGCCAAAGTTTTCTTGTATGGTTTTTTTTTTGATTGCGTTTGCTATCTCTAGGTTTATTGCTTTTGATATTACATTTGGTGGGTTTTCTCTTTTCTTTTGTGGCGTTTTTTGTTACTTCTTTTAACGTGTTTGTAAACAGTTCAACTGAAGTGTCGATATCTTGTTTGGTCTTTATGTCGGGCTTTCCCGGTAGTGATAGCTTTATTGTATTACTGAATTCCTCCCAATCGATTTCTCAAATTAGTTCCCTCTTGCTGTTTTGATTTGTTTTAAAATTCGTTATGATAGAGAAGTATACCGGTACATGGTCCGAATCCAGGTGGTTCAGCGTTTGCAGTTCATCTATAGGTAAGTCTGTGTCTGTGAGTATTATATCAATTACGTCAGGTCTGATCGTGTTGTAAGGATATATAGTTGGGGTTTCGGGTGCAATAACTATATATACATTTCTGTTGGCATGGTTTTCTAAAGTTCTTCCTGATAGATTGTTAATGCTTGAATTCCAATCTTGGTTCTTGGCGTTTAAATCGCCCGCCCAAAGAAAGGAGTGATAGAATTTGGTAATCAAGTCTAGGTCTTCAAGTAGGAGCTCTTTACTCTGAGATTTATGTATTGCCCCTATTAGACATTCATCTTTTCCAATTCTTGCTATTATAGTTGTGGTTTCAAGGTTCTCAATTCCCTGGAGTTTAACTTCTCTATATGACAAATGTTTATTAATAGCGAAGGCTGTGCCCCCACTCGCTTTTCTTGTTAGTCTGTATGAGCGTATTATGGAATAGTTCCTCATTGTAAATCTGGTTTCTGGCTTTAAGTGGGTTTCGCTGAATAAAGCCAGATCAATTTACAAGTTGTTTAATAGGTTTTCTAGTTCTGTTATTTGTAGTTTTATCCCATTGGCATTCCAGTATAATATTTTTAGTTCGTTGTGGTCTGTAGTTTTAAGTAGTCTAGTCATTTAAGAGGTATGTTGACAGTATCTCCAGTAGGACACATTTTTTTGCTAATTTGTCTGTAGCTAGTCGAATTTTGGGAAATGAGTTTGTAAGTATACCAATTAGTTGTGTGAAATCAGAGTCCCTCAAAAAAGTGATTACCTCTTTAAATTCGGCTTGCCTGGTATTTTCTTGCCTCTTGTTCCTTTCGTTGATGATTCTTGTCTGTTGTGTTTGTGCTCCGTACCTTTCTGTTTCGTGTTCTCTTCTTACGTTATAGACAGCTTCGCTGTATGATCTTCCATTGGCTTTGTGTTTGTTCTTGGTTCCCGAATGTCTGCTATTGTAACTACTTTATTTTCTATTGCTTTTGTCGGTTCTACTTTGTTAGTTCTATATTTGGGTACAGCTTGGCACCCCCTGTAGCTTGCTGGGTGGTCCCCTCCACAGTTGACACATTTTGCTGGAGGGGATCTATCTTTCTTACCACATTCTTCTGTTAGGTGGCTTTTAGCGCACTTGACGCATTTTGGAGGTAGGTTGCAGTTGTTTCTAATATGTCCCCAACCTTGGCATTTATAACATTGTGTAGGTTCCTTTCTTGGTTTAAAAGATTCTATTGTCACTTTTGTATAATACAGAACTGTTAAATTGTATACTTGTCTACTGGGCTCAGAATTTGGCAGCGTGGCAATAAAGAATCCAAGGTCTCGTGCTATTCCCCACCTTTTTGTTTGCAGCTGCCTTATATCAATGATGTTGAGGCTTAAAGCTTCTAGCTCTTCTTTAACCTGCTCTGGTGACATGGATGGAGGTAGTGCTTTGATACAGATTTAGAATTGTTCATTTGTACGTAGCGAAAATGTGTAGTAGTTTCGGTTGTTTGTTTGAAGGTACTTTTTAGCACTGTCATAGTCTTTTACATTGTCAAAATGGTATTTTAACCCTTCCCTCGTAAGAATTACCCTCATGAATCCTTCTGAGATGCCTTTTAATGCCCTAGTGTCTGCCATATAGTTATTTGTGTCAGTTACTATTATTGGTGGTGGTTTCTTTTGCCTGATAGTTTGGGTAGCTTTCTGTTGTGTAGCTTCTTGTTGATGTTCTTGTGCTCCTTCGTCCATAGGTAGTCCCTCGTAGGGATTGTTGGTCTCTACACAGACAACGACAAAAGGCATGCTCCGATGCTTCCAGAAGGGGAGCACGAGAGAAAGTTCCAACACGTACCGACCAATTGATCACACCGTGTGGTTCGCAAAAATTAAAAACGGGTTGTCGCGTTTCGTGAAGTTCTGGAACAAAGAAACAGAGATTACATAATATTAATAATATTGGGGGTAAAAATGGGGGGTAAGAAATTGAGAAACCAAATAAGGTTTTTTTTAAGAGTTACGTGCGGAGACACTACTCTATGGGGGGCTGGGTGAGAGCCTCCCAAACCACTGTTGACACATCTGGCTTATCCGAGCAGTGCTTTGGGACGTCGATGACACCCACCAGGGTCGATGACATAGTTCCCAAGCCCCTGGATAAGAGGTTTGGTGGCACCGGGAAGTCTGGCGTAGAAGGACTGCGCCAGTTTCCGGAAGTGGTCCTTGATGGTAGGCATATCCAGGTCACGATGAAGAGTCTCATTCCGGACATACCAAGGTGCGCCCACAATGATCCTCAGACACACGCTCTGGAACGCCTGCATCCTCCTCATATACGTGTCCGCCAGGTGGCCCCAAGCGGGATACGCATAGTCGAGGATCGGCCTGAGCAGCTGCTTGTACAGCGTCAGACCGTTCCTTGTAGACAGAGCGCTACGCCTGTTAAGCAGTGGGCCTAGGACTCCCAGCCTTTGCCTCGCCCTGTTGAGTCTCTCGTCACAGTGTCGTCTCCAGGTCAGTTTTGTGTCCAGCGTAAGTCCCAGGTACTTAACACTGTCCGCCCATCTGATCTGTTCTCCGAACAGCTGGAGTGGAGCCGGCCTGTAGTACTTTCTTTTCAATGTGAAAAGCATTGCAGTGCTCTTCTCCACGTTAATACTTGTTCTCCAGGTAGTCAGACACCCCTCCAACTGCGTCAGGTGCGTCTGGAGTCGCCTCTCCACCAGCTGCCCTCGCCACGACTCCGCTACTAGAGCCGTGTCGTCCGCATACAGAGCCAACTCGGTGCCTGGGGATTTTGGAATGTCGTTCACATAGAGACTGAAGAGCAGCGGGCCCACCATGGAACCCTGCGGCACTCCAGCCCGGATGCTTCTGACTTGGGAGGTGGCGTTCCCAAAGGTAGTGGAAAAGGTGCGATGGGAAAGATAAGATTGAACAACCTTAACTAGGTAGAAGGGCAGGTTCAGGGAGAGGAGTTTGAAAAGGAGACCCTCGTGCCAAACACGGTCAAAGGCCTTTGCCACGTCAAGAAAAACAGCACCAGTCAGCCTGTTGATGTTGAAGTTACTCGTAACCTGCTCCACGAGCCGGACAAGTTGATGAGACATAGCGTGTCCTGCCCGAAAGCCGAACTGCTCGTCCACCAAGATGGCCCCCTCGCGAACATGTCGGGTCAGTCTCGTCAGTATTAGTCTCTCGAACAACTTGCCCAGACAGTCGAGCAAGCTGATCGGTCGGTAGGACGAAGCTAGGGCAGGATCCTTACCCGGTTTATGAAAGCAGAGGACGTTGGCATGCTTCCAGAGCTCGGGGAAGTGACTCAGGAACAGGACGGCGTTGAATAATTGCACAAGGAAGTTATTCGCCTCCAAGGGCAGCTTCCTGAGGACCGCTTTACTGATACCGTCGGATCCGGGGCCTTGTTTTGTCTTAGAGCGGCTATCGCCTGTGACATTTCTGTCACCTCCGTGGGTTCAGGTTCATCCAAGGGTCTCTACGAGACCGCGCTGATGACCTGCGCCACGTGCGCAGCGTGCACCGGGTCTGACGGGTTGTCAGTCGGTACAAATGGCGCCTCTAAGTGCTCGGCGAGAGCATCGGCCTTCTCCTGGTTGGAGTTGGCCACCCCGTTGCGACTCGCAATAGGCGGCCTTGGTGCGGGGACCCGCATCAAGTTCCTCGTCATTTGCCACAAGGACCTGTCCTGCTCGCACAGGCTCTCAATCTTGTCCTCCCAGACACTGTTCCGGTATTCTCGGACCATCTCCCGAACCGCATGGACTTTGCGGCTCCATTTGGCCTTGTCTACCGGGTCCCTTGAGATTTGCCAAGCCTTCCTCAGCCGACTTTTCTCCCGGACGTGCCTGAGGATAGAATCGGGCAAAGAAGCATGTGGCGCCCTTTTAGGACGGTGCCTCGGTGTCGAAGCTCCGAGCGACCCTTTGATGGCGGAAGTTATGAGCTGCGCACCGCGATCGATTTCCGCTGCTGTTCGAAAGATAGGGGTGGGTCCCAACCTCTCTCAACTCATTCGTAAACCGTTCCCAGTCAGTGCGCTTTAGGTCGGGTTTTACGGGGGGGTCTATGAAGGACACCGCGCGTCCCAGGTTCACAAGAACGGGGTTGTGATCCGAGTCTAGCTCAGCTAGAGACTTCAGCACTAACCGCCTTCTGATCCCTCTGGAGACAACAAAGTCTAGGACGTCCGGGAGATAGACGCGATTGAAAGGGAAGTGGGTAGGGGTCGGAGGCCCGGAAGCCACCAGGCCGTGTAGATCTATGACGTCGCGGACCAATCCGCCGCGAACGCACATAATCCTAGAGCCCCATGAAGGGTTTTTAGCGTTGAATTCACCACCGAATAAAAATGGCGTGGTACCTCGAAGCAGCACCTCCATGTCAGCCCTTGTAGCCTGGTCGAACCGGTGGTAGGGAGGGAAGTAGATGGAAATGAGACGCACTGGGCCGCTCGAGGTCACCAGTTGGATAGCCGTTGCTTCCATGTGTTGGAGGAGAGGAAGTGAGACGACGTGGTGATCAAGGCCCCTTAGGACCAGAACATTCGTCCCGCCCCTTCCCACATCCCTCGCTCGGTCACTACGATGGCAGATAAACTCTGCTAACGAGAACCTCATTGCGGAGCGCAAATGGGTTTCTCCCAGCAGCATTACATCGACACGATGCTTTGCCAGGAAACTTTCAAGCTCAGCCTTCTTCCCTGCGACTCCGTTGGCGTTCCAGAGTGCGACCGTGAGCTCCTTCAGCACTGGTGGTCCTCTATTCGGGTGCACTGCCATGAGAGACCAGGTAGAGGATGATGTGCTCCATGAGCAGGTGGCCACGGTTACTCCTCGGAGACTCCTGGACCTTTTTCAAGAGACTCGATGAAAAGTCCCATGGGTCCAGTCCAGGAATACCCTTGAGTAGCTCAATGCAATTTTTGAGCTTTGTAGCATCATCCTCGAGTGTGGGGGTCACAGAGGTGACAAGGGTAGGAGTAGGGAGTGGAAGGAAAGGGTTGGAAGGGTGTAAGATGGCAGTGTGGGTTGGGATAGGGAGAGGAGCGGTCTCGGGCGGGCCCTCGACCAAAGGGGTAGAACCGGATTCCACCGGTTCAGTTTTGGTGGCTTTGGCAGGTGCCTCGGCCTGAGGTGGAGGGGTATCACTCTTTGACAGCACACTGGCGAACGATTGTACCAGTGGCTTTGGTGTTGGAGCTGGAGTCACTGTCGCCCTCCGTCCCGCAACGTGCCCCGAGGGCTTCTGGCCTTCACTTAGACCATCCGTCCTCCCTTCTTGAGGCTTGGAGACACGCACATTCCCTGCCGCCCGCAAGGACTTGTACGTGGGACAGCCCCGCCACGCCGAGGAATGAGCTCCTGAGCAGTGCAGACACCTCGGGGGATATCGTCTCTCCTCCGGGCACCCGCCCCTCTCGTGGTCACCACCACAGAACCCACACCTAGGGTTAGCGCGGCAATCCCTCCGCACATGACCAAACCGGAAGCAGTTCTTGCACTGAACTGGGCTGCCCGGAGACTTGTACTTCTCCACCCTGACGCGGAGCCCGCACAGGACTGATATGGAGTACAGCCTTGCGGTGTGCTCCCCGGGCGTCAGAGAGACAACCGCGGCCTTTCTCCGGTCTTCTGATCCCACTTCCATTGGGAGAGCATCTGTGTGATGGATTTCACAGGGAAGCCATCTCAACTAGCTCCTCCTTGATGTCGTCAGGAGTCCCTTCACCACGATCCTGACCATTCGCTCCCGTCCCAGCTCGTAGGACCAATGCTGGATCCCCAAGCTCAGCAAGAACTTCTGGAGGGTGCGATAATCCTCCTCCGACCAGCACTGGAGGCGCACTCGGTCCCCCGGCTTCCTGACCGCCTCCACAGGCTCTCGAACCTTGGACCGGATGGCCCTCGCCAACTTGGAGTAGCCCTCCACATCACACAATATGATGGGAGGGATCTTCCCCTTCGTTCTGCCAGCCGGCCCAGAGCCACTAGTACCAGGCTGGGTTGAGGAATGGCTTGCGTTGTTACCCGCAGGTTTCCGCCGCTTCCCACCTTTACCCAGCGCTGGCGCACCCTGGCCCGGGCCGCCGCTGGCCTCGCTCTCATCACCAGAGCTGCCGCCTAAATGGCTAGGGTTGCCCCCCAGCAGCTTCCTGGTGTTGCCGGCCTTCCCCCTTCGGCGGGGTCTTACGGTCCGAAATCCTTCAGACTCATCATCGGACCCCTAGCTCGACTCATCACGCATCAACGGGAGGTCTGGTCCTGAAGACAGTCCCTCCACGTCCACGGACTCGCACGAGCTGTCAACACGCGCGAAGCTTGCGACCCGGTCTTCCGAGTCTGAAGAAAATTCAGCCGGGCGTTTCTTACCTACCGACACCCCTTGGCGGGAGGTGTCGGAGTTGACGCGGGTTTTTGAGACCCTTGCGATATCGCTTGCGTCGGTGCCGCTTACAGCGGTCTTTACTGGCGGAGGACGGCTAGGTTTCCCTGGTCAGGACTTATGTTGGCACCGTTAGGTTTCCACCCATCGTGCTAGCGGGAGATTTCGCCATCCTTCCCGGTTTGCGGGCTGTCGGCCCTAAAAAGGGCCTCTAGCACTGTTTGGCCATCAGCGGCACGCTCACCTCCTGTAGTCGTAGGGGCCCCGCTGGGCTCGCCCGCATCGGCATTACTGCCGACGCTTTGAAGGGGGACCAGCACTGTCCTTCAAGCAGAGGCCCGAGGGTGCAGTGCCGGTAGCCCCGGCGGATCTGCCAGCGGCACGCGTGCCTCCGGTAGCTGGAGGGGCCCCGCTGGATTCACCTTGTCCATCTGCGCCCATCTCGCCGGTAGTTGGCGAGGTCACGCTGACCGAGATGTTGGCCCTAAAAAGGGCCGAAACATTACCTGAGGGTGACACCGACTGAGTGTGGTTACCTGCACGCTCACATCCAGTAACTTGAGGGGCCCCGCTACCTTCACCCACTTGGCTTTGTAGTGCGCCCACCTCCCCGGTAAATTGGGGTGGTCACACCAGCCGTGTTGGCCCTAGAAAGGGCCGATTTGTTGGCCCTAATAAGGTCCGATTCGTCACCCTGGGTCGACACTCTCTCGCCTCGGCCAGCGGCACGCTTGGCTCCGGGAATTGGAGCGGCCCCGCTGACTTGGGCAGCTACCACCGGCTTGTTGCCCCTTGAAGGGGCAGCGGCCGCTGAAGCTCCCGCCTTCCTGCTTATGGCGGACCACTTGCCACCCGGCACGATCTCCATCCTGACCGGGGGAGCCTTCAGTCCCCGCGAGCGGAAATTTCCAACCTCCCCAGAAAGGACGGGCAGCACAAGCCTGCCGTTGACAGCGGATCCCCCGCCGCTCGCCGCCAACTTCTTCTTGACCGGGGCCGGTTGCGTCCCGGGCCCGGGATTCTTCCTCGCCTCATCCGGCGGTCTTCTCCCGACCCCGACGCCAACACCTTTTTTCATCTTCATCGCGGGCTCCATCAACCGTAGAAACAGCAGTCGCCAAGCACGCTCGGAAGCAGAGAACACGTAAGGGAGGCAGGAGGACACCTTTCACTCCCATTTCAACTAGCCGTACGTTTGTTGCCCGACTCAGAACATCTGTCTTGACAGTTACGCCAAGCCAGGTTGTCTGCGAAGGGGCTGATTTGTTGTTTGAGTACCGAGTCACTGTTGTGACTCTTAACCTCGTTAATGAAATTTGATACCTATGAAATGAGGCTGTAAGATAATTACAAGTATTAGTACATTACAAGCTGCAAAGGAATTACAGGTGTATTAGTAAATCTCCATGTGAGGTGGAATATATGATTGAGAATGGTTGCATTGGGTCGTTGGAATTGGGGAGGGTTTTCTTTTCTTGGGATGTGGGAAGGTGTGTTTAAGGTATGATGGGGAGCTGTGAATGATTTAGTGAGTGATTGCGTTGGGTCGCGGGAATTGGGGAGGATTTTCTTTTCTTGGGATGTGGGAAGGTGTGTTTAAGGTATGATGGTGAGTTGTGGATGATTTGGTGAGTCGATTTCCGGGAAGGGTCGGAAGGTTTTACTTGATTGTAGGGAATAGGTTTGACGCGGATGGTTACATATCCATTCCCCATCTGGGGCTGACAGTGGCGCCAGCGTTATTCTCTGGCTAGAAATTTGACCTAGGCGGTTATCCCAGTGGAGTCCTGCGGTGGCAAGGGTGATAAAGAGTTACTTGTTTCGGTAGAATTTTCTTTTCTTGGGATTAGGAGTGAGGTGGATACATTTCCATTCACCATCTGGGACCGCCCCCGGCGCCAGGATTATCCTCTGGCTAGTAGAGAACCTAGACGGTTGTCCCAGTGGCGTCCGGCCGTGACAGGTTGTAATGGCATGAAATGAGCGAGTTGTGTGTGAAGGTCGGGTTTAAAATTGGATCAAGGATGGGTAGGGTGGGTTGGTGAGGTTGCTGGCGGTTCTGCTGTCGCTTTGGCGTAGTTGATTTTCAAGTATAATAGGTAAATGTTTATTCTACTAGGAATGTTTAAAAAAATGGGTGTGTGTACTTATGTACGCGTGTGAGAAGTTATACTTCTTTGGCATTATTAAATAAGATTTATTGTAGAGAATTAGATATTAGAAATTAATAATAAATATTTAAAATTGAAAATTAATAATTTAATAATATATATAATTATTAAAAATAAAATTTAGAAAATAATAATAAATATATATGACATAATTTGTACTAAATATCATAAGATTCTTAATTTTAAATATTTATTATTGATTATTTATTATTTTAAAAGTAAATGAATAAATTTAATAATAAATTCCCCCCTGCGGGACGGGGTTTAGAATAGTCCCGCAGTAACCCCTGCTTGTCGTAAGAAGCGACTAAAAGGGGAGGCTTCTGTGCAGGACGTACCTCGTGTGGGACAAACCTATCCTATATCTTTCCTTTCACATCATTTTCTTCTTCCTTCACTTTCCCCCTTTTTTCACTCTTCCCCCTTCGCTTTATCTGACCTTACCTTTTTCTTCCTTTCCCCCACCGTTCATCCTGCACAGAGGCCTTTGGCCTTTCCGTTGACGACCTTGGCAACTAACCCGGCTCTTCTTTGTTTATTATTGGATACCACTGCCTTGAGCTCCTAAATGAAAGTGCGCAGGTTGCAATACCTTAGTAGAAGGGCCTTAGGGATGACAATAACCGGGTACCCTACTTTGGGAAAAGATCGGTTGCGTTCATGAGGGCCCGGACGTAAAATTGGCACTTTCCTACACCCACTTGCTGCGACGACCTCTGTCTCGGCGATGCTCTATGCGAAGGTTGTCATGTCTAGCGTCGTATAGAGCCTCTCGTCGGGACAGTTAACAGGGCCAAATGTGGTAGTACCAACTTGGATCACCCTGGGTCTACGATCCGAGTACTGTGTAGGTTGTCCCCAATTACGGCATGGCCGATAATATTGTCTCCGCTGGCATCGTACTGTCAAACCCTGCTGGCAACTCACTGCCCGGCCCCTCACAGGGCCGTAATATTGATAAGAGGCGGAAACGGGTAAGGCCATCCAGCCCATCGATGGAAAAGGTCCAGGAAGTGGTGAGGCCCCAACCCCGCTTTTTGGTAATGTCTCGAGCAGAGGAAAACGAAAGTCTAAAGCGAGTAAGCCCTCTTATCCTCGAAAGAGTGATAAATGGTGTAGCACAGTCGGACGTATCAATAAAAAAACTGCGTGATGGCACGATAATGATACAGACAACAACTGACATCCAGTCCTCAAGAGTAATGGCAATCTCGGAAATGCCGTTGAGCAATACGTCTCATATACCGGTGAAGGTGGAACCTCACAGGTTCCTCAATGTTTGCAAGGGAGTGGTCACTTGCTATGACCTCGACTGCGTGAGCATTGAAGATATCTGTGAGGAGCTTTCCCCTCAACACGTCACCGAAGTGTACCGTATTGGCACCAAAAAGAACGGACAAGATAAAAAAAACTGACACGTATATCCTAACTTTTGCGACACCTACCCTTCCAAAGGAGGTCCGAGCAGGCTTCCACGTGCTCAGGGTCCGGCCGTATGTCCCTAATCCTAGGCGCTGTTTTCAGTGTCAGGAATTTGGGCATACGAAGCTGCGATGCCGTGGTAAACCGACCTGTGCTGATTGTGGACAAGAGGCTCACGAAACACCATGTGAGTCTCCGAAGTTCTGCATAAAATCTAAGGGTCCACACTCTGCCTGGTCTCGGGCCTGTCCGAAATGGAAGGTAGAAAAAAAAGTCCTGGAGATTCAATCCGAAAAAAAGATCTCATATGCCCAGGCACGCAAGGAATACGCATCTAGTTGGGCTCCGGTATTCCAAACATCATACAGCCAGATAGTCAGCCAAAACATTAACTGTCCCAATTGCCATTGCGCAGTTAATCTCGCTAAGACGTCATCGCGACCTGTGCCATTGGTCTCTGCTCGAGACATCCGTATTGAAAACGCGCCAACCAAGGTGTCGCCGAAATTGTCGATAGGGGCACAACTACCACCTAAGTCGTCTCCCCCACCTGTACCACCCAGGAGGGCTCCTCGGGGAACCCTCCCGAGCCCTCCTCCGGGAACACCCCCGAGCCCTCCTCGGGGAACCCCCCGAGCCCTCCTCGGGGAAAAACCCCGAGCCCCCCTCGGGGAAATAAATTACGTGCGGCCACTGTTGAGTCTCTCATTCTCGCCTCTGGGCCACCAGAGCCCGGGATGAGTGGCGAAACAGGTGAGGCCGTAAAGGCGAGTCCCACTGGTGCCTTGAAGAAGGACCAGCTAGTGACCGCCGAAATAAATAATATTAAGAAAGCGTCGAAGGCCTTAACAAAGCCTTCGCGCAAGGATCCGACTACCCAGTCTCTCCAAAATAAAGCGAAGACTCTCCTGAGGCGGGAGGTCCAGGAGAGACTGGGAAAGGCAAGAGGACCTAAAAAGGCCCTCAACCAATTTTTATTATTAAGGGATAGTGACATGGATTGCGAGGATAACTAAATATTATATTAACTAATTATGACGCTACTACAATGGAATTGTAGGGGTTTCTATGCTCGTGTAGATGAAATTAAACAACAAATTTCTTCCCTGCATCCTTACATCTTGTGTTTGCAGGAGACCCACCTCCGCCCAAATGACAACCCGATGCTTCGTGGGTACGATGTGTATCGTACCGACAAGCCTTTCTTTGATCGGGCTAGCGGAGGTGTGGCTATATTCGCACGAAGCAATATATATCACACAAATATTAATATCATTTCTGATCTCCAAGTGATTGCTGTCAGAGTCTCCCTCCCTTTGGAGGTAACAATATAATGCATCTACCTCCCACCGGGAGAGCGTGTTCCTAAGAGGACCCTAGAGGCCCTCTTTATACAACTTCCCGCCCCCTATATCATCTTGGGGGACTTTAATGCGCATAACCTGGTGTGGGGGTCCAATATTACTGACGCACGTGGGAGGATGGTAGAGGATATTCTTGTCTCGGGAAACCTGGTGTTAATGAACACCGGGACCCAGACACACATCTCTACATTTAATGGTGTATCCTCTGCCATAGACCTAACATTTTGTAGTCCCGGGATCGCTGCCCACTTCCTTTGGGAGGTCCACTCGGACCTATGTGGCAGTGATCATTATCCCATTCTGCTCTCACCACTTGAAGATCCTCCCAGTACAGCGCGGATACCCCAATGGGTGCTAAAACGTGGTGACTGGGATCGATACCGCGAGCTCGCTGTATTTGGTGAATCCCAACATCCTGACGTCGATATTAAGGCTGGGCATTTTACTTCGACGGTCATCGCGGCGGCGAGTGCTTCTATCCCTAAATCCGCGCCACCGTCCTGTTCCCTGGTGGAACGAGAAGTGTCGGTTGGCTGTTTCTGATCGTCGAAGGGCCCTTCGCCTCTTTCATCGACGTCCAACTTTGGAGAATCTGGAAACATTCCGGATTATACGTGCTCGAGCTCGCCGTGTTATTTCGAGAAAGCAGAAGAGATTCTTGGAGACAGTTTATTTCTACCTTACAATTACCACTCCCACAACTAAGGTTTGGGACAATATACGTAAATTAAGTGGTAACAAAAACTCAATTAATAGTATACCTGCCCTCATGTCTAACGGTTCGCTTGTCTCCTCCCCTGTGGAGGTCGCCAATGTTATTGGGCTCGATGTTCGCCGCTATTTCTAGCACTGCGAGCTACTCTAACGATTTCGCGGTGCATAAGCGTACCATCGAGCGCCTTAATATTGATTTTGGCCAAAGTCGGGGGGAGGATTATAACTCCCCCTTTAGTAAAGAGGAACTTACCTATGCCCTGTCCCAGGCGGGCAATACAACTTCTGGCCCGGATTATATCCATTACGAAATGTTGCGCCAACTGTCCCCTGCTGGACGGGCGTTCCTCTTAGACCTCTACAATTGTTGTTGGGAATCTCGTCAATTCCCAACACTATGGAGGCAAGCAACCGTTATCCCAATATATTAAAGTGGCAAGGATAAATTAGAGCCAACTAGCTATAGACCGATAGCCTTAACTAGTTGTGTATGCAAAATATTAGAGAAAATGATGAATAAAGATTTATATGGTATCTAGAATCCCGCAATCTGCTATCCAATATGCAATGTGGCTTTCGCTGTAACCGATCAACGGTGGATCACCTTGTTCGACTTGAGACTGCTGTTCGTGACGCTTTTCTCCATAAACAGCACCTCTTGGCTGTCTTCTTTGATTTGGAGAAGGCTTACGAAACCACCTGGCGGTACGGCATTTTAAAAACCCTGTTTAATTGGGGGTTCCGTGGGAACCTCCCTATTTTTATATCTAATGTTATGTCTGATAGACACTTCCGGGTAAGGTTAAACAACACCTTATCCGATGATTTTATTCAAGAAAATGGGGTGCCCCAGGGCAGTCCTTTGAGCTGCACGTTGTTCGCTATTGCGATAAATAGCATTGTAGACAACGTGCGCTTACCTGTTCGTTCATGACTTTTTGTGGATGACTACGCAATTTATTGCAGTTCATCAAGTCTCCACAGGGCTGAACGACAGATACAACTCGTTGTAAACAATCTATGGTTGTGGGCATCTCGTAATGGCTTTCGGTTTTCTGCGACCAAGACGACTGTCGTCCACTTCCATAGATTACGCGGAATACAGCCAGCCCCCAATATTTTAATGAACAACGTTGTTTTACCTGTCTCCGAGACCGTAAGGTTCCTGGGACTTTTATTCGATTTTAAACTAACTTGGATCCCCCACATCAAAGACCTGAAAGCGAGGTGTATCAAGGCATTGAATTTGCTCAAAGTGGTTAGCGGCCGGTCCTGGGGTGCTGATAGGGAAACCTTGATGCGCCTATATAGGGCCCTGGTCAGATCTAAACTAGATTATGGGAGCTTTGTTTATGGCTCAGCTAGACCCTCGGCGTTAAAGATGCTAGATAGTGTCCACCATGCTGGCATTCGACTGGCTACTGGTGCCTTTCGTACCAGTCCAGTCGTCAGCATCTGTGCCGACGCCGGTGAGCCGCCTCTTTCTTACCGGCGGTCCTATCTTCTGGCATCTTACGTGTCGAAACTTCATTGCATGGCGCAGCATGTTGCCTATCGTCCTGTGTTTCATCCCCCTAACCGTGTCTTGTATGAAACCAAATGGCGTAGTACAAGGCCGGTTGGGATCAGGATGCTTTCGGTTTTCGACACGTGTGGGATAGTTTTGCCAAAGGCTATCCCCACATCCCCAGATCGTGTTTCTCCCTGGAAGATACGACTACCTCAATGCCATTTTGATCTTGCCAAGTTCCCTAAAGCGACCACCCCAAACTTTGTATATGAGAGGACCTTTAATGAGCTCCTCTCCACTCGCTTTCACGGATTCGAGCGCATCTACACTGACGGCTCTAAATCTGGAGCCTCCGTGGGATGTGCTTTTGTTCTGGAAGGATCCAATTTTAAATTTGGTTTACCTAAAGAAACCAGTGTTTTTACGGCTGAATTATATGCCATTTTTAAATCTTTGTGTTTTGTTTACCGAAGTAGTCACCGTTCTGTCCTCATCTGCACGGATTCCATGAGTGCTCTGTTGGCATTGTCCACACTTTATTCCTGGAATCCCCTCGTGCAGATGATACATTAACAAATTTTAAAAATTGATTCATTAAGCACCCGGCTCGCCTTTTGCTGGATTCCTGGTCACGCTGGTCTTCCAGGGAATGAACTGGCGGACCAGGCAGCCAAGGAGGCAGCGAGCTTGCCTCCGGAGGCGAGTCTGGTTGTCATGTTTTTAGATCTAAAGGGTTATGTTCGGCGTGGAGTCCTACGCACCTGGCACGAGCAGTGGGTCTCGACCCCTGCTCAGAACAAGCTGCGGTCCATCAGGGACGGTGTGTCGCGATGGCCCTCTTCTATACGAAAGTCTAGAAGAGAGGAGGTCATCGTGACGAGACTCCGCGTCGGGCATACTTCACTGACCCATAGTTTTTTTACTGAGAGGGGATCCACCTCCAGTGTGTGAGCTTTGCGATGCTCCTCTGAGTGTGCATCACATTTTGGTGGAGTGTCGCAAACTAGCCCCTATCCGTCTGGCTCTTGATTTTAAAGGTGACTTACGTTTTTTATTACGCGATAGTGCGGATGGAGTTATTTGTTTACTCCGTTTTATACGCCAGGCGGATCTTTTTAATGCCATTTGAGTCACTTTTATAAAGTGGCTCTTTTGGATATTATCTCATATTGAGATCTTTTTAACGGTTTTATTACAATTTAACATGTTGTTTTGTCTTTTTAACGTATTATCATTTTAACATGTTTTGTCTCTTTAACGTGTTATATTTTAATATGTTTGTTGTGTCTTTTTATTGGAGTGATACACTTGTGGTTTTTTTTAGCAGGTGTATCACTTAATTTATACCAAGAGCCCATTTGAGCACTCCTATGGAGTGTCTCAGATGGTGAATGTTTTATCTCTTTCCCCTATGGGGATTTTATTATGTTTTTAATATATTTCAAGGCCCTAATGACCTAGATGTGTCGATGGGCCGTTAAACAATAATAATAATAAATACAGGCAGCATACGCTAACCCTTATCCTCATGGAATGAGGATGAAAAACAGTGAGTTTATGAATTTTTTTTTACAAGTAATGAATGATGGATGTGATTGAATTGTGAAGTTTTGAGTGATTCCTGAAAAAGAATTACATGGTTGATTAGTAAATATACACTTTATGAAGTATGAAAATGTGAAAGTGAAGTTGTGAGTGAATCTGTCGCTACTCCAATCTCGGGCGTTTGTAAGTTCTTCGCTCATTTACATCATAGTCCCCTAGTGCACTTATGATGGGATTCTCGTGGTTAGCTGATTTTCCGTAGAATTTAACTCTGAACTCCTGAAAGAGCTCAGTGAGTAACTTGTTCCGGTTCATGGCGTGGAGATGATCAATCCTTGTGCGTAAGTCCACTCCAGTTATTGTTCTGAGAATTCAATTTTGTACTCTCTGTAGTTTGTTGCAGTGCGTCCTGGCTGCATACCCCCACGCTACACAGCCGTAGAGTAAGATTGGTTGTATGACGGCTTTGAATATTGTAAGCTTCGCTCGTTGAGTTAGTCGGGTTCCCTTCAGCAGAGGGTAGAGTTGAATAAATACTCCCATCGCTTTCCTGTTTGTTTCAGTGACATGCTTCGCCCATGTTAGTTTTTTGTCAGTGTGAATTCCTAAATATTTAGTATCGGTTTTGAAAGGTATCTCCTCATCGTAAAGTGTAAAATTGGCCGGTGGTACTTGCCTTCTTCTGGCTACAACCAGGGCGGCAGATTTGGTCGCGTTGACTTTGATCCTCCACTTGGAGAGCCAAGATTCAAAGGTCTTCAGGTATCGCTGCATCACTAATGACGCTTAGTATACATTTCTTTGTCTAGTGTAAATCAGGGTGTCGTCAGCGAAAAGTCTTATTGTCATATTAACCTTGGTTGGGACGTCCTCCACGTAAATGTTGTAGAGGAAGGGGGCCAGCACGGACCCTTGCGGTACTCCCGCCTCTGCGCGAACTTTCCCCGAAATTGTGCCCTCGACTGAGACTTGAAAATTCCTATCGCGCAGGTAGCTGTATATTAAATGTAAAACACCCTGAGGAAAGTTGAGTGTTATCAGTTTTTGGATAAGGCCGAGATGCCACACCCTATCGAAAGCTTTTTCAATATCCAAGAATATTGCTAATAGATATTGTTTGTTGTTAAAGCTGTCTGTGGCATCTTCGACGAAGTTCAGCAGTGGGTGGATAGTTGAGTGTTGATTTTTGAAACCAAATTGGAAGTCCGGTATTATTGCGTGTTGTTCAGAATGTCGTTTTAATCTCTTGAGAATTAGTGTTTCATAAAGTTTTCTTGTAGTACTTAGTAAGCTTATGGGTCGCCTATTCTGAGGAAAGATGGGGTTCTTTCCCGGCTTCGGTATAGATACCACCTTGGCCTCTTTCCAGGCAATTGGGAAGTAAACAATACTGAGGGCAGCATTAAAGATATGTGTGAGATGAGATATCGCTACTTCAGGCACGTTCTTTAGCAACTCGTTTCGTACTCCATCAAGTCCGGGTGCCTTGTTCAGTTTTAGGTTTTTAATGTCGGTTCGAAGTTCCTGCTCCGTGACGGGGGCTGGCAAATCTGTTATTGGTCTTTGGATAAAGTTGTAAACTGTTCTTGTGACGTCCCTATAGACATTTCGGTCGTGTATTGGATTTGGTTTGAACTGGTCTTCAACTGATAGTGCTATGGCATTTGCTTTGTCTAAACTTTTGAAGGCCATCCCCCGTTTTCCGTGGATGGCCGGTGTGGTTGATTTTTTGACTTCCCTTTTACCACTTTCGTTAAGGTCCAAGTCCCCTGAATGTTGACAGCTGTTTCGGTCACAAAAGTATTAAAGTTTGTGTTCCTAATCATGTTTACAGTTCTTCTTACAATCGCCTTAAGACGATTATATCTAACACGTTCCGTGGGAGTTCTCAACCTCTGCCAATCCCTTCTTGCCTCCCTCTTTTGGGCTAGCAGATAGTTGAGTTCCGGGTGGTCGATTGTATAGTCTTGGGGTTTTTGTGTTTGCGTGATGTTAAGTTTGTAGGTTTCATTCAGTGTCGTGGTAAAAAGTTCTATGGCCGCGTCAATGTCTTGCTCCGTATGTAGGTCTAAGCTCCTCGGTATGATTTCTTGGAGGTCTGTTGTGTATTTTACCCAGTTGGTTGTGGATATTTTTGGTCTTCGCCAGTTGGTTTGGTGGTCTAAGTCGACATCCCATTCACACAGAATTGGATTGTGGTCAGAGTCGAGCTCTGGCAGAACTGTTAATGTGACCGGCATTATTTTTAAGTTGGTCAGTATTATATCAAGTACATCCGGTCTATTGAAATAGTTTGCAGGGTAATATGTGGGAACATCTGGCGCCAGTACGTTGTAATCAGCTTCGTTTGAATGGTCTTCGAGTATTCGTCCGTTCCTGTTAGTCATCCTGCTGTTCCATGACGTGTTTTTGCTGTTTAAGTCTCCTCCAATGAAGTAGTTGTCAGATGTCGTGATAGCTTCTAAGTCCTGTCTCAGAAGTGTTTTGGACGGCGGATTATATGCAGCTACAAAATTAATGTACCCGGTTCTGGTGTTCACTGTTATTGCCGTTGCAACACCCTCCACTGTCCCTGTAGGAAAGGCCCTTAAAACTCCGGTAAAGGGGGGATGTGCATACATGAAATATCATCAACAAATTAAAGAGCAAATATTTTAAATCAGGGATACTTTAATCATCTTCAAAAAACAAGTAGACAAGAGGATAATGGCCTTAATTCAAACTTCCTAGTAGCTACTATCCATAAAGAAAACATTGCATCTTGAAAACTAACTTCTTAAACTTGACTTACGGTCTTTCCTATCATATTACAGAATGATAGTATAATAACTATATACCAAATTTTTCCAACAAAATTTAAGGTAATAATTTTAATTAACAATTATTTTTTTAATGAAATCTTAAGTCCTTCAATTTACATTAACTCAAAGTATAAATCGATAAAATAAAATGGACACAGAATAAAACGCTAAAAATAGCGTATACCAACAAAGTGTTGATAACTAACTCTCACAATTTGCAACGTATGACTATCATACTGACACCTAAACAATATTTGAAGAGTAAACAAAACTAAAGCCAGGCGCAATCGCCCCATTGCGTTGACTAGAGACACGCCAAATTATAAATACGGGTTTCATTCCCGACACGCCTAATATCCTAGAAAACAGTTTAATAATATTGGAAGCATAGTTACAGCCTGGTCTAACCTCCATGACCCTGATACATTGATACATAACATGCAAATAAAAAGAGTCTATTTATATTAAACAAATTAAATTTCCCGGTCTATCCTTCATGACCCTGATACATAATAAGCAAATAAAAAATTTATCTGTATTAAACGAATGAATTTCTCGGTCCATCCTCCATGACCCTGATACCTATGATGCTGTTTCTATAAATGAAATTTAATGATACCAATCGGTCCAAACTCCCTGGTCCCTCCTCCAGGACCTCCATACACGTAACGCTGTCATACAATGCTCTGTTGCAATGATATATTGCAATGACCTGTCGGCAATGCCCCCTGGCAATGCTCTGTCCCTATACAATTTACATATTCTTATATATACTCTTTCTGAATCTAGCACACAAAACAAGGGGGGGGGAGTTCATATTCAAGCCAGTCACACAACCACAGGCATTACGTCATTATACATTAGTCTCTTCTTTCTTCCTGGTCTCTGATTGGCCGTCAGCCGACGCATTGCAGCAAAACATGAATATTTGAAGTTGACCTCTCTCGACAGCCGTTGGAAGCGTCCGTTGCTAGGAGACGGTCGCCATGGTCTTCCCCCAGGTGGCAACACTGCGCAGATATGATTGGTCAGCTTGACCCTCAGGAACGTCGTTTAGTCATAATGTTTTTCTCGGGCCGGTTACAGCTTTGGACATTTCTTGTAGTCGCCCGCGACCCAGCCGGGCCGTTTTGACTTGGCAGGATTCTAGTGATGTCAGCTTGGAGATTCAAGGTACGTGACGAACAACTCGTTTTGTAGACAGACAATATTGGATGAATAAAGAACGTTTATTTGATGTGTGATGGTTGGGCTGCATTGGGCTATAATAGTGAATAGTACTATTATAGGTTACGTCGGAGTTATTAAGGAGCGGGTAGTATGTTATACGTGATGAAGCGTGTAGAATCAGGTTGGGTGGGGTAGCAATTAACAATACGAAGATTGTATTGTTACACCGTGGCCTCAAGGTTTTCTGTATCTTCGATAGTTGGTCTGTAGTGCGGTAGATGCTCTTTGACTAGGATAGCTGTCCCTCCCCCCTTAGCGTGTTGTCTGTCCGTACGATACACATTGTAGTTTGTAATGTTAAGTCGTTTGTCTTCTTTAAGGTGTGTTTCACATATGAGCGCCAGGTCGACCCCATATGTGCTTAGCAGGTCTTCGAGTTCCTGCTTTTGTTGCAACAGGCCATTTGCGTTCCAAATGAGGATCCTGATCTGGTTAGTTATTTTATTCATCATTGTCATTAAAGTAGAAGTCGGTGGCCGCTTCGATTATGATCATGAGTTTGGTCATCTTGCCTCTGCCTGTTTGATTCTGAGCAAGTAGGATTTGAAGTGTTTAATCAGACCACAAATGTTCATTTCTTTGAATATGGATATAATTTCTTTGAAATCAAACGGGGTGGTTGAAGTGGATGTAGTGGATTGTTCCGGCTCCTTTGTCAGCTGTGTGGTGATCCTTTTGTTCATTAGTGTATCTTTGTATGACCTTGGTGTTGCGCTAATGTTGATAGTCGGTACCGATCTGTTGGGCAGGGGAGGGAAGGAGATCCCAGATACAGTCTCCGTCGAAGTAAGTAGTTTGTCTTGTTTCTGTTGTCTTTGTTCAATCTTTCTTTCGACCATCTTTAAGTATTCTGGGCACTTGGAGTAGTTGGCTGTATGCCTGCCCCCACAGTTTACACAGTTCGCAGTCGTAGTATTGTCTTTCTTCAGACAATCCGAGGTCAAATGGGGTGGTAGACATTTGACATCTCGGATTGTTTACGCAGTTGTTCTTAGTGTGACCAAACTTCTTGCACCTGTGGCATTGTAGTATGTGGTTTTGTATCTGAACGTAATGTTCAACCTTAACCCTTGTATTGTTTATGGCAGTCTCTTGGAATATTTTGTAGTTCTTGTTGTCCTCGTCAGTGTACAGACAAAGATTGGAAGTAGCTTTATGTTATCCTGTGAGTTGTGTTCTGTCTGCGACCTTGGGGTAAATTGTCGCACGTAAGTTGTATAACCTAGCGCCAGTATCTCCTCTTTTATGTCTTCTACCGGCATGTTTGGTGGTAGTCCCTTAATTACAACCTTGAGGGGTTTGTCACGTGGCAGAGTATAGGTGTGGTATTCCTGTCCCGATTTTTTGAGAAGGGCTTGTAGTCCTTTAAAGTCTTCAAGAGTGGTCGTGTGGATTTTGAGACCATCTTTAATATAGAACACCTTAAAGGGCCCTATCATGTCTGTTCTCATGGTCTTGACAATATTAGTGTAGTTTGCTGTCCCTGCAATTATAATGGGTGGTAGTTTAGTCTTGGAATTTTGTGTTCCAGTGTTGCTGGTTCCGCTAGATCATGTATTTGGTACGTTTGTAGTTTCCATTTGTTCTACGTTGTCTGAGAGAGTCTCGTATTGATTTGAAACTTTGACCGCCTTAGGAGGTTTGTCCTCTGCGGCTTTAAATAGTAATTTTCTCTTGAGAACCGTTGCTGCAACGAATTCACTGTCTCCCCCTTCCTCGTCTAGTTGTTCTATATCAACGTCCTCGTCCAGATCCCTGGACCAGTCCTGTGTCAAATGCCTCTTTTGGTGAATAAGGTCATTTTGCGTAGGTTTGTCCATTCTGTAAGTTGTTGGCCCTGAAATGGGCCGACAACAGTTTGCGTAATTTATGTTAAATTTGTGTTTTTAGTATGTATTTTTGTCTCAATAAGTGTATTTTCAGGTTAAAGTCAGGTTTTGTAGAATATTCACCTTTTTTCAACGTTAAATTTGATCAATTTTGGCCGTCTATCTAGGATAGGCCGTAACCTCAGCTGAGGTGTCCGGTTGGACGTCCCTCGTCCTAGCTCCTGGCACGGATAATCACACAATAAACGATTTAAACAACCTTTCACTTTAATCTCTAAGCTTAGACTGCGTGTCGTCGTCCGCGTCGTGTCCGTCTCGTCATTGTTATCTCAACTAGATGCCGTTCGGCTGTTGCCCGACATAGAACATATGACTTGACAGTTATGCCACGCCAGGTTGTCTGTGAAAGGGCTGATTTGTTGTTTGAGCACCGAGTCATTGTCTTGACTCTTAATGGGTTTCCCCTGTTGCCCCAACCTCCCCACCTGCCAATAGATTCATCGACAAGTAGAGGAAGCTCTGGCTGATTTGTTTTTCGAGTTACAGGTTGTTTTCACAGACCCTTATCCTCGTTGCATGAACTTAACATTATATTACTTGGTACCTATGAATTATACGTACAAAGTACACGGTTTGCATTGTTTGTAGCCCGACACAAGATATCCACGTTGACAGAAGCGTCAAGCTAGGTCACCTGTGAAAGGGCTGTATTACTTTGTGAGTTACAGGCAGCATACGCTAACCCTTATCCTCATGGAATGAGGGTAAATCAATGAAATGTTGACATTAAATATCTAATGAGAGATGGAGATGATTGATTTTGAGTTTGTGACTGAACATCTGAAATTAATACATGATTGATTAGTACAAGATACACTTGATGAGAGATGGAATTGAATGTGAGTTTGTGGGTGAATTTATTTTTTATTTTTATTTTATTACTGTCTCTATCTGTCGGCTCGTCTTGTCGCTCTATTCCAGCCTTGGGTGCTTGTAGGATCTTCGGTCATGCGGGTCGTAGTTGCCCAGTTTTTGTATTAACGGATTTTCATGTTCCGCACTTTGCTTGTAGAACTTTTCTCGTCGTTCCTTGAATATTTCCTATAGTGTCTTGATCTTTGTTATTTCGTGTAGGTGATCAACCCTCGTTCTTATGTCTGTTCCTGTTATTGTTCTAAGTACTTTGTTTTGTATGGTCTGCAGCTTCTTGATGTGTGTCCCTGCTGCGTAGCCCCATCCTACGCAGCCGTAAAGAATAACAGGCTGTATTACACTTTTATAAATAGTTAGTTTTGTTTTCTGATCGAGTTGGTGACCTTTAAGTAGTGGGTACAGTTGTATGGATATGGCAGTTGCAGATTTTTTGGTTCGGTCTATATGTTTGGTCCAGGTTAGTTTCCTATCAATTGTTATACCAAGATATTTGCATTCGGTCTGATACGGAATATCCTCTTGAAAGAGGGTGAAGTTTTCCGGGGGTTGCTGCCTTCTTCTAGTCACTACCATGGCCGTTGATTTTGTGGTGTTGACTCTCACTCTCCATTCCGCGAGCCAGGGCTCTGGTTTTATCAGGTAGCGTTGTATTGCCAGTGTCGCGTAGTATAAGTTTTTTTCTCTGGTGTGGATTAGTGTGTCATCAGCAAATAGTCGGACTGTCATTTTTGGATGTGTCGGAATGTCAGCTACATATAGGTTAAAGAGATAGGGTGCCAGGACCGACCCTTGTGGCACTCCAGATTTTACAAGGACCTTTTCGGACAGTGAACCCTCAATATAGACTTGGAATTTTCTGTCCTCCAAGTAGCTTCTTATGAGTCTGATGGCTCCCTGTGGGAAGTTGCCTTGTATCATTTTATGGAGTAGGCCATAATGCCACACTTTATCAAATGCCTTTTCGATATCCAGGAATATAGCAATCATATATTCCCTTTTGTTGAAGGTATCTGTGGCGTCTTCGATGAAGTTGATCAAAGGGTGAATTGTAGAGTGGCGTTCTTTAAACCCAAACTGAAGGTTGGGATTACGTTGGTCGATTCTGAGTGTTGCTTAAGTCTTTTTAGTAGTACTGATTCAAATAGTTTGGCTGTTGTGTTAAGTAGGCTAAGTGGTCGTCTGTTTTGCGGGAAAATGCTATTTTTTCCATGCTTAGGGATGATTATGACCTTTGCTTTTTTCCAGACTTTTGGGAAATAGAGTAGTTTGAGTGCCGCATTCGTTATTTGGGTTAGTAGGGTTATTGCGACATGCGGTAGGTTCTTCAACATTTCGTTAGTAATGCCGTCTATCCCCGGGGCTTTATTTTGTCGGAGGGCTTTGATGGTGTCCAGGAGTTCCTCTTCCGTGATTGTGTTTAGTGGGTCGGTTAACGGTCTTTCCATATATGTGTTTACCCTTCTAATTACATTGTTATTGAATTCTATTTCCTGCACAGGGTTGGGTTTAAATTGCTGTTCCAGTGTCTCTGCTATCGCATTGGCCTTGTCAATGCTCGTGTAGGCCATCCCTTGCTGTCCATGTATTGCAGGTGTGCCCACTTTTTTGCGGTACCTTTTAGTATCTTTGTTATGGTCCATGATTTTTGTGTGTCAATCGCAGTGTCCGTAACGAACGTGTTCCATTTAGCTCTTTTGTATTCGTTGACTGTCCTCCTTATCAGCGCTTTAAGTCGGTTGTATCTTGTTCTTTCCTGTGGTGTCCTTAGTCTCTGCCAATCTCTTCTTGCTTCCTTTTTTTGGGCAATTAGGTGGTTTAGGTCGGGCCGGCCAGACCTTATGTCCTGTTGTTTTTGGGAAGTCATTGTGTTTACTCTGCAAGTCTCTTGTATTGTCATTGTCAGGACGTCTATGGCAGCGTCAACGTCTTCTTGTGACTCAATTAATAGGTTTCTTGGAATGTTTTCCTGTAGATCAGTTTAAAATTTCATCCAGTTCTTAGTCTTATTATTCTGTTTGCGCCAATTATTCTTGTGTTCGGTGTCGACGTCCCACTCGCAGAGGATAGGATTGTGGTCCGAGTCCAATTCTTGCAATACTGTTAGGGTTTCATTTGTTATTTTTAAGTTGGTCATTATTATATCCAGAACATCAGGCCTATGTAGGTAATTTGCGGGATAGAACGTTGGAGATTCCGGTGCCAATACGTTGTATTCTGCGTCTGTTGCATGTTCTTCCAGTATACGTCCCTGTCTATTAGTCAACCGTCTGTTCCAAAGTGTGTTCTTACTGTTGAGGTCTCCCCCTATCAGGAAGTGGTCCCCTGTCGTCACAGTATCAAGGTCTGTTTTAAGTAGCATCTTGGTTGGCGGGTTGTAGGCGGCCACAAAGTTGATATGGCCGCTTTTGGTATTGACTGTTACTGCTGTTGCTTCAAGGTTTTCTGTGTCTTGTATGGTTGATGTGTAGTGTGGTAGATATTCTCTTATGACAACAGCCGTACCCCCCCCCCCCTTCCGTGTACTCTGTCAGTTCTGTATGTGTTGTAACCTATAATGTTGACTCGTTTGTCTGCAGTAAGATGTGTTTCCCCTATTAGTGCCATGTATATACCATAGGTTTGTAAAATCTCTTCGAATTCGTGGATTTGTTGGAGAATGCCGTTGGCATTCCAACTCTGAATTCTGAGGGTATTTGTTCCCATAGGTAGAGGTTTATTCGTCGTTAGAACCGAAGTAAAATTCAGTCGCTGCTTCGATGACGATCATGAGCTTTGACATTTTGTCTTGAGTCTGATTTATTTTCGTTAAGTATGTTTTGCGGTGTTTTAAAAATCCGCATATATTTAGTTCCTTTATTATTGCAAGTATTTCCTTAAAGTCGATTGAAGTGTTTGGTTCCTGTTCTTTCTCTTTTTGTTTCTATGGGCCGTCTCGTTTGTCTACCAAGATATCTCTGTACGAACGAGTATTGTGTGTGGTTGGCGTCGTCTTGGTTGGTAGTAGAGGAAATTATTTTTTTGTCACTAGAGTGGATGTTTTGGTTTCAGATCTTAGTCTCGGCTCTATTTTCATTTCTATTGCTTTTTGATATTCTGGACATTTTGAATAATTAGCAGTGTGGTTTCCTCTGCAGTTCACGCATTTTGCTGGGGTTGTGGTGTCCTTTTTTGTGCATTCTGAGGTCAAGTGAGGGGCCATGAATTTTACGCATTTTGGATTGTTAGAACAATTGTTCTTGGAATGCCCAAACTTCTGGCACCTATGGCATTGTAGTATATAGTTAGGTGATTGGATGTAATGTTCTATTTTGACCCTAGTGTGATTTATGAAGTTTTCTTGGAATATTTTTATGTTTTCATCTGTTGTCATGGTAAAGATGAATATTGGTAGAAGTTTGATATTGTCCTGTGAGCCTAGTTCTGTTTGGGTGCGTGATTGAAATTGCCTGACATCAGACGGAGTGTATCTTATTTCTCGGAGCTCTTCTTTGATCTCGTCCGTAGACATTTTTGACGGGAGCCCTTTAATTACTATCTTCAAGGGTTTTTCCCTTGGGAGGGTGAAAGTATGGTACTCCTGTCCTGTCTGTTTGAGGTATGTTTGAATTGTTTTGAAGTCTTCAAGGGTTGCTGCTTGTAGTTTGAGTCCTTCCTTGATGTAGTATATTCTATATGTCCCCTTCAGTTTCTCCTTCATCGCCTTGGTTATTTTAGAGTAGTTAGTGGTGCCCCTTACTACAATGGGTGAGATTCTTTGTCTTGGTTGTTTGTCTTGAGTACTGTTCTCCTTAGCGCGTTCCTTTGCCCCTTCAGTAGTCTCCATTGGTTCCTCCTGGTCAGATATTGCGTCAAATTGATTCATGACCTTGATAGATATCGAGGGTTTTTCTTCCTTCTGTTTGAATAAAAGTTTTCTTTTCAGAATAGTAGCTTCTAGGAAGCCGTCTTCGTCAGAGTCTTCGTCAATATTCTCAACGTTTATGTCTTCTTCCAGGTGTCTTGATATGTCCAGTGTTTGCTGTCTTTTTAGTTTCATACGTTCTTGTTCAGCGGTCATGTACATGTTTATCTTGTGTTGTTGGCCCTATAAAGGGCCGACAACGGTTTGGTCAATTTTACTTCTAAAGGTGTGTTAGCTTTGTCCCTTGTCAAAGTAACTGTTGTGGTATGCCCACTTGTTGATAAACTCACCCCTCAGTCGATGCTCGATGAGAGTTTGAAGCCTATACTAGAGGTGAAGTCAATCTTCCAACCTCTTATCTCCACAGAGTCCTTGATAAGAAGTGAAGTCAACCTTCCAACCTCTTATCAAGTCCCTTGATGAGTCAATCCTCGATGCGATCTCGAGAGGTGAAGTCAACCTTCCAACCTCTCTCGTCTCGTCAATTGTCGTCCATGACTCTTAACCTCGCGAATGAACTTATTTACCTGATGAAATGGAACAGATGAAATGAGCCTGCAGAATACTACAGGTGAGTGATTTTGTAGCCCGACGCAGGACATTTCTACCTTGACTGTGATGCCAAGCTAGGCCGCCTGTGAAAGGGCTATATTTGTGTTAGAGTACGGAGTCACGATGAAAGGTTTAACTTGACTGTAGGGAATAGGTTTGACGCGGATGGTTACACATCCATTCCCCATCTGGGGCCGTCAGTGGCGCCAGCGTTATTCTCTGGCTAGAAGTTTGACCTAGGCGGTTATCCCAGTGGAGTCCGGCGGTGGCAAAGGTTATAAAGAGTTGCTTGTTTGGGTAGGATTTTTTTTTTTTCCCTGGGATTAGGAGTGAGGTGGATACATTTCCATTCCCACAGTTTTTGTGTGAATGTTTAGTTCCCTTCCTTTGAATATAGCGTACAATTGTACATATCTCCCAGTGGCTTTTTTCCTTTTGTCCTCTATGTGACTTCTCCAGGTTAGTTTCGAGTCTATTGTAGTGCCTAAATATTTTGTATCTTTTTTGACAGGTATTTCTGTGTCGAATAAAGTGAGTGGTGCTGGGAGTTGTTTGCGTCTTCGGCTAATAATCAAAGCGTCTGATTTTGTGGGGTTAACTTTTATCCTCCAAGTCGTGAACCAAACTTGTAGTTCTGCTTGGTATCTCTGCATTTTTAAACTGGCATAATTTATATGTTTATATATGGTGTAGGCCATGGTGTCGTCCGCAAAGAGTCGTACTTTTACGTGTGGATTGGTAGGAATGTCTGAAATATATGTGCTATAAAGGTGTGGTGCTAGTGCAGATCCCTGGGGCACCCCAGCCCTTATGTCGTGTATGGGTGATTTTGTTCCGTCCATGACTACCTAAAACTTCCTCCTAGCAAGGTAACTGGCGATAATGTGGATGATCCACTGTGGGTATTTGAATTTAATTAGTTTTTGAATTAGTCCTATATTCCAGACTCTGTCGAATGCTTTTTCAACGTCTAGAAATATTGCTACGGTGTTTTTTTTTACTTCAAATGCTTTTGTGGCGTCCTCAATTAAATTTAGTACGGGGTGAATAGTCGAGTGATTTTTCCTTAAACCAAATTGGATTTTTGGGATGATCTCATTTTTTTCTGCTGGCACCTCACTGCCCGGCCCCTCACAGGGCCGTAATATTGGTAATAGGCGGAAACGGGTAAGGCCGTCCAGATCTGTCGTTGTGAAAATCAAGGATATGGTGAGGCTGCAGCCCCGCTTCCTGGTGATGTATCGAGACGATGCCAATGGAAACCTTAAGCGCGTCAGCCCATTTATCCTCGAAAGAGCGATAAATGGTGCAACAAAATCAGACGTTTCTATAAAGAAATTGTGTGATGGCACTATTTTGATCCAGACTGTCACCGACGTCCAGTCGTCACATATATTGGTTATAACTGAAATACCGTCGATTAATACGACTTATATACTGGTGAAGGTGGAACCTCACAGGTTCCTCTATGTTTGCAAGGGAGTGGTCACTTGCTTTAACCTCGACTGCATGAGCATTGAGGATATCTGGGAGGAGCTTTCCCTCCAGCATGTCACTGAAGTGTACCATATTGTCAAAAAAAAAAAGAACGCACAAGAGAAAAAGACGGATACGTATATCCTCACATTTGCAACTCCTACCCTTCCGAAGGAGCTCCGAGCAGGTTTCCACATGCTCAGGGTCTGGCCGTATGTCCCTAACCCTCGGCGCTGTTTTCAGTGCTATGAATTTGGGCATATGAAGCTGCGATGCTAAGGTAAGCCAACCTGTGCGGATTGTGGACAGGAGGCTCACGAAACAACATGTGAGTCTCCTAAAGACTTCGTCAATTGCAAGGGTCCGCATTCCGCCTGGTATCGGGACTGTCCAAAATTGAAGGTAGAGAAGAAAGTCCTCGAGATACAATCCGAAAAGAAGATCTCATATGCCCAGGAACACAAGGAATACGTAACTAGTCAGGCTCCGGTATTTCAAACTTCCTATAGCCAGATTGTCAGTCAGAACATAACTTGTCTCAACTGCAATTTCACAGTTAATATTAATAAGACGCCAAAGCGACCAGTGCCATTGGTCTCTTCTCGAGACAACTATGGTGATTCCGCGCCAACCTCTGTGGCGCCTAAATTTTTAAACAAGGTGAAACCGCCACAAAGGTCTACTCCACCAACTATACCACCGAGGAGACCTCCTCGAGGAACTCCGCTGAACCCACCTCGGGGAACACCCCCGAACACTCCTCGGGGTACTAAAACACGGGCGGCCGTTGTTGGGCCACTCACACTCGCCTCTGGAGGTTGGGATGAGTCGCGGAACAGGTGAGGCCGCCAAGGCGAGTCCTACTGGTCCCTTGAGTAAGGACCAGCGAGGGACCGCCGACAAAATTACAATAACGAAAGCGTCGAAGGCCTTAACAAAGCCTTCACTTAAGGGTCCTACAACCCAGTCTCTCAGAGATAAACCTAAGTCTCTCCTGGAGCGGGAGGTCCTGAAAAGACTGGGAAAGTCAAGAGGTCCTAAAAAGGCCCTCAACCAATTTTTATTCTTAAAGGAAAGTGACATGGATTGCGAGGATAACTAAATTTTACATTAAAAAAGTATGTCGCTACTACAATGGAATTGTAGGGGTTTCTATGCTCGTGTAGAGGAAATTAAACAACTAATTTCTTCCCTGCATCCTCCCATCTTGTGTTTGAAGGAGACCCACTTCCGCCCAACTGATAACCCGATGCTTCGTGGGTAATAGGCGGAAACGGGTAAGGCCGTCCAGACCTGTCGTTGTGACAAGTCGTACCGACAAGTCATTATTTGATCGGGCTAGCGGAGGTTTGGTTATACTTGCACGTAGCAATATATACCATAAGTTTATTAATATTATATCTGATCTCCAAGTGATTGATGTCAGAATCTTCCTCCCTTAGAAGGTAACAATATGCTGCATCTACCTCCCACCGGAAGGGCGTGTTCCTAAGAGGACACTAGAGGCCCTCTTTATACAACTTCCCGCCCCCTATATCATCTTGGGGGATTTTAACGCGCATAACCTTGTGTGGGGTCTAATTTTACAGACACCCGTGGGAGGATGGTAGAGGATATTCTTGTCTCGCGAAACTTGATGTTAATGAACACCGGGACCCAGACACACTCTACCTTTAATGGTGTATCCTCTGCCATCGACCTAACCTTATGTAGTCCCGGGATCGCTGTTCACTTCCACTCGGACCTATGCGGCAGAGATCATTATCCCATTCTGCTCTCACCTCTTCAAGATCCTCCCAGTACAGCGCGGCTACCCCAATGGGTGCTAAAACGTGCTGACTGGGATAGATTCTGCGAGCTCGCCGTATTTGGTGAATCCCAACATCCTGACGTCGATGTTAATGCTGGGCATTTTACTTCGACGGTCTTCGCGGCGGCGAGTGCTTCCATCTCTAAATCTTCGCCAAATCCGCGCCACCGTCCTGTTCATTGGTGGAACTAGGAGTGTTGGTTGGCTATTTCTGACCGTCGAAGGGCCCTACGCCTCTTTCATCGACGTCCCACTTTGGAGAATATGGAGTCATTCCGGATTCTACGCGCTCGAGCTCGTCGTGTTATTCAAGAAAGCAGAAGAGAGTCTTGGAGACAGTTTATTTCTGCCCTTACAATTACCACTTCCACAACTAAGGTTGGGGACAATATTCGTAAAGTACGTAGTAGCAAAAATGCCATGAATAGTATACCTGCCCTCATGTCTAACGGTTCGCTTGTCTTCTCCCCTGTGGAGATTGTCAATGTATTGGGCTCGATGTTCGCCGCTATTTATAGCACTGCGAGCTACTCTAACGAGTTCGCGGTGCATAAGCGCAGCATCGAGCGCCTTACTATTGATTTTGGCCAAAGTCGGGGGGAGGATTATAACTTCTCCTTTACTAAAGAGGAACTTATCTATGTCCTGTCCGAGGCGGGCAACACATATTCTGGCCCGGATGATATCCATTATGAAATGTTGCGCCAACCGCCCACTGCTGGACGAGCGTTCCTCTTAGACCTGTACAACTGTGTTTGTGAATCTCGCCAGTTCCCAACACTGTGGAGGCAAGCAACCGTTATCCCTATACATAAAAGTTGCAAGGATAAATTAGAGCCAACTAGTTATAGACCGATAGCCTTAACTAGCTGTGTATGCAAAATATTAGAAAATATTATCAATAAACGACTTATATGGTGTATAGAATCCCGCAATCTGCTATCCAACATTCAATGTGGTTTTCGCCGTAACCGATCCACGGTGGATCATCTCGTCCGTCTTGAGACAGCAGCTCGTGACGCCTTCCTCCATATACAACACCTCTCTCGCTATTTTTGTATCTAATTATATGTCAAATAGACACTTCCGTGTAAGGTTAAACAACACTTTATCCGATGATTTTACTCAGGAAAATGGGGTGCCTCAGGGTAATATTTTAAGCTGTACGTTGTTCGCTATTGCGATAAATAGCATTGTAGACAACGTACGCTTACCTGTTCGTTCATGCCTCTTCGTGGATGACTACGCAGTTTATTGCAGTTCATCGAGTCTCCACAGGGCTGAACGGCAGATACAATTAGCTGTCAACAATCTGTGGATGTGGGCATCGCGTAGTGGCTTTACCTTCTCAGCGGCCAAGACGACGGTCGTCCACTTCCATAAATTACGCAGAATACAGCCAGGCCCCAATATTTTAATGAACCACGTTGTTTTACCAGTCACGGAGAGCCTATGGTTTCTGGGACTTTTATTTGATTTTAAACTAACTTGGATCCCCACATCAAAGACCTGATAGTGAGGTGTATCAAAGCATTGAATTTGATCAAAGTGTTTAGCGCTCGGTCCTGGGGTGATGATAGGGAAACCTTGATGCGCCTGTATAGGGCCTTGGTAAGATCCAAACTAGATTACGGCAGTTTTGTTTATGGTTCAGCTAGACCCTCGGTGTTAAAGATGCTAGATAGTGTCCACCATGCTGGCATTCGACTGGCTACTGGTGCTTTTCGTACCAGTCCAGTCGTCAGCATCTGTGCAGACGCCAGTGAGCCCCTTCTTTCTTATTGGCGGTCGTATCTTCTGTCATCTTACGTGTCGAAACTGAATTTCACGCCGAAGCATGTTGCCTACCGTCTTGTGTTTCATTCCCCTAACCGTGTCTTTTATGAAACCAAATGGCATAGTGCAAGGCCGGTTTGGATAAGTGATATTTTCACGAACTTCTTTTTGTTAAAAAAAAACTGGTTGGATATTCGATTTATATTATGTGTTTGCAGTTTTATTATGGTTCACTCGAGTTTTCAAAGAAAATATTTGCCAAACTTTAGTGAAATCTTTGCAAATATTAAATTCGCTAAGAATTTATTACTCTTTTTATTAATCTATAAATTATTTACCTAACCTATTAACAAGTATCTTAATAATTTTCTTTTAATTTAATTTTATTTGATTAAATTGTGTACCCATCTAAAACTATCCAATTATTATAATTATATATAATAAAATTAAATTCAGAATATTATTCCATATCCCCCATTGGATTTTAAATTGCAACGTCGACTACAATAAAGTAAATTCGATTTTTTATAAAATAATAATTTTTTCCTTGTATTCACAACCTATTTCATTCACGTTATCAATTAGTAATTTCAATGATTAAAACATAATATATTGTCGAATTAAAGTTTTATTAACATAAAAACATTAACAAATAAAACACTTTTCAGGGCATTTGTTGGTAAATTGATGGGTAGTCCTAGTAATTGATATTTGTAATATTATGAAGATTTAAAGCCTGTGGATCTTGATTTGTATGAATGTCAAGGTTTGAAGCTAATGACTCTTGTGTGTTGTTTACATCATTTGATGAAACTGAGCTCGAGGGAGAGAGGATCAAAATAGATTGCTCACTACCTGGAGTGGACGGAGAATTGATTCCGGCAGCTTTAAGCTCAAACTTTGTTAAAGTATTAAAAATTTCACTTTTTGCCTCTATCATCATTGCAGGAGGAAGCCCATTTAAAACAGTTTTGATGTGTTCCCCAAATGTTTCTACTGGGGTCTTCAACCTCGTTAAATGGTCCATATCCTTCTGCCGCTGCTCCTCTCTTCTTTTCATGAGTAGAATGAGCTCATTGTGTTGATTATTATCATTATTTTTCCTTTTTTTGATAGCTTTAGCTGGCTTTGTCATCTCAGTGGAAATACTAGGTGAAAGATCTTCTTGATTATTCGGTGTAGAATTTTCTACACTGGTACTCGGTATAGACTGTTCTTCAGTACTTGGTATATCAGCTGTTTCTGAAGTTGGGGATGGTGTCATAGCTTTATTGTTATCTTGTGTTTGTTCTTGTACATTGGAAATTGTGTTTCGCTCTCTAAGTACTACATTTAAAAATGTTAAGCGATCGTAGAGATGCCATTTTGTAGATCTAGCCGCCGCTGAGCCAGTTCCCTTTTTGTCTTTATTTCTGCACCTGAAATAAGATTCACGTTGTGACTTACACCGTTTCTTGCAATCTTCATCTGAAAAAAAGAAAACCATTTTTAATGATTTTGAGGTATTTACCTTTTCTTTTCTTTTTCAGGTTCATGGCTACAGGAGAATCCTACAAATCACTGGCATTTACATACCGCATTTCACCGTCTTATATTAGTGTTATCGTGAAGAAAACACTTCCAATATTGAGTATAAAGCTCATTCCAATTTTCATGGCTAATCCAACTGAGAAGGACCTAAAAGGTATATCGGAAGATTTCTGGAATAAATGGAATTTTCCAAATTGTATAGGAGCGATTGATGGTAAACATGTTCGTATTAAATGCCCTGATAATAGTGGGTCTCTATTTTTTAACTATAAACAACATTTTTCTATCGTTCTTCTGGCGCTTGTAAGTGCAAATTACAAATTTATTGCAGTGGATATAGGCTCTTATGGAAAAGAAGGTGATAGTGGAATATTCAAAAAATCATCTATGGGCAAAAAAATTGCAGACAGGCAATTCAACATCCCCGAAGATAGTTTTCTACCTGGTAGTGACACAATAGCCCCATATGTTATTGTATGGGACGAAGCCTTTGGTTTGGACACATTTATGATGAAACCTTATTCCAAAAATGACACCAAGAACTGTTTAATGAAATCTGTTTTCAATTATCGCTTATGTCGAGCAAGAAGAGTTACTGAAAATGCATTTGCAATCCTTTGCCAGGTTTTTAGGGTATTTTACACACCCATTTCTTGTACGCCTCAAACATGTGATTGTCTCATTTCAGTTGCATGTTGTTTACATAATTTATTACGTGATGGATATCTTGAAAAACAATGCCACCCACCTCTCGTTACATCTGATAAAATTTCACTCCCGTCAGAAAATATGATACCATTTGATCGAAGGGGTGGATACGCAAACGCTTGTGGCTTTGAAGTTAGGGACAAATTCAAGGACTTTTTCTCAAGTCCCGTTGGGAAAGTACCTTGGCAGGAAAATGTAGTAAACCGAACTAGTTAGCGTACGTATTTTTATTTTAAAAAAACATGAAAATGTATGTTTAGATATACACACAAAAAAAGTATATTTAAAAATACATAACAGAAGTCGTAGCTAAAAGAAATGAAATATTGCCCTGATTGTGTGTGGATAGTTTCTATGTATGAGTATATGTTTATAGATGAATGACACAATAAAATGTCTAATACTTACCAGGTTTGTTTAATTTTAATCCAATCTCCTTCCAAATATTTTCTCGCATTACTGCGTCTTTATAACCAGCCACACTGGCATCATATAAAACTGGATATTTTGACACAAACTCCACTAGCTTTTCGTCTTCCGATGGGGAAAAAGACATTTTTTGAACGCACAACTAATCTCCTACTACAGCGGCGTGGCTGCACGCTGCCAGACTGCTCCTGGCACGGCTGGGTAGCGCCGCTGCCTACGCGGCGCTGAACTGGTAGCGCTGCACAGGCAGCGGCGGTGGAGCTCGAATAGTATTCCTACAAAATGCATTGGAGCGGTGGTGATCTTCGCCGCCATGGCAGCGCGCTGCCAAGGAAGCGAGGTTCGAAATCGTACCTTAAGATGTGTAAGTTTTGCGATACTCCTCTGAGTGTGTATCACATTTTGGTGGAGTGTCGTAAATATGCCCCTATCCGCCTGGCTCTTGATTTTAAAGGTGACCTACGATTTTTACTACGCAACAGCGCGGGTGGAGTTATTTGTTTACTTCGTTTTATACGCCAGGCGGATCTTTTTAATGCCATTTAATGCATTTATAAAGTGACTCATTTGGATGTTATCTCATATTGAAACCTTTTTAACGATTTTAGTACACATTAACATGTTTGTTTTTCTTTTTACTCACATATTGTTTTTATATGTTTGTTTTGTCTTTTTATCGGAGTGATACACTTGTGGTTTTTTTAAACAAGTGTATCACTCATTTGTACTAAGAGCCCATTTGAGCACTCCTATGGAGTGTCTCAGATGGGTATTTTATCGCTTTTTTATCTATTATTTTATATCTATATCATTTATTATTTTGCGTATTTACCTGTATATTCTGCAGGTGAATTAGTAAAATCCCCATAGGGGAGACACATAATATTTTTTAAATATATTTCAAGGCCCTAATGACCTAGATGTGTCGATGGGCCTTTAAGCCTAAATAATAATAGTCAGTATTGTCAGTTTTCTATTCACGTTTGTTAAGTCAAGTTGCTGCTTGAAGTACTTTGTTGTGAATCGGATTCTTCCATCCATATTCTTTGGATTGGTGACGACGACGATTCCGATACTGATGACCAGCTCTTGCTTGTATATCCTTTGTCTAAGAAAAGAAAATATAATCATTCAATAAACGAAAAAACGCTAGATCATGATGAATATCATTATTTAATGTATGAATTACACGCCAGACCAAATTTTAATTGAACCACGAAAGGTTTGTGCAGGTCTATATAAGAACATATATCATTAAATCTGATCTAAGATGATTCACAAGAATCTCCGAGCCATCTATCCATAAAATATAGTGAGCCAGCCTGGGCTATATACCCTTTATTGCTTAACAGCGATGTGAATTTATTTATATTAAGTAGAGTGACTTTATTTAAGTTTAGTGCATGTCTAGTGAGCTGCACATATTTATATTTTAAAGTGAATTATTAAGGGGTAGAGGGCGTGTTAATTGTTGATTGTTTATGTTGGAAAAAAACATTGGGGGGAGGGTGAAAGTGTTGATTGTTTGTATGGGAAAGCCATCTTGGTAGAGGGGCCAGTGTTGTTACATACTTGAGTCTATACAGAAATTGAATGGTATTTAACAATTATTTACAATTTAATTGAAATTATTCTCACCATCCATACACACCTAGATATATTAGCTCCACACTTCTTAATGAAGAGGGAACATTTTGAATTTTACTTTTGATTCAAAACGCTGTACGCAGTCACAATCTTAAGTCAAAATATTGTCAACCATATTTCAAATTCGAAAAAAGGTTTGACCAGAATATCCCATATTTTTAATATTAATAAAAACTCCAACAACGCCCTTCATTACAAAATATGTGGTCGTTTTATTTTATTTAAATGTATTTTAATAATCGCTTTCAAGTTTGAAGGTAAACAATAGAAAATATATAGTAACATAAAAATTACTGTTCCCGTGGAGAACAACAAAAATCCCCCTTTTTTTTCAGAAAATTTAATTATATTTTACTTAATGAACGGAAATTTTTTTGCTATACAGACAAATTCTTTTAAATATTGTGTTTGCAATACAGAAAAAATCTTTTAATCATAGTTTTAGTATACAGACAAAATCTTTCAAATACGTGTGATTGTAACGTTTTAGTTATGTAATTGTAAATATTAGATAATTTTCCTGAGTATGAAAAGCGACTCTCTAACTCTATCGCGATCTCTAGAACCCTACACATACAAATTAGCCTCTTGCTGTCTACCCAAGAGGTTTTATGTTGGTTTGTGGCTCTAGTTCCCAAAGTTACCGCCGTAGCTCTACATACACATAATTTAAATACAGGTGGGAATAAAGTCAGCATCTAACTTTAAGTTTATTTCTCTTTTTCGAACATGGAAAAAAATGGTACGCTACTTCGTAATGACTTTCTAGCTACATTATTAAAAATCTTGTAATAAATGTGAAACTAAATTATATACATTAGCAAACCCGAGCACAAAATACGCTATACGTACGGGCTTTATTTCGTACATGAATCCTATTATTTATTAGATTGATAGCACAAACGACTATTTAGAACTAAAGTATAAATTCCCTACGGGACGGTCTATTATCGTACGTAGATTCTACTATAGGGTAGGATTCTGGTTATAGTCAAACCTTTCCAAACGAGCTTCCTTCAAAAATCATCGTATATATTAGACTACATCAGCGTATTTAAATTAAAAAAAACTCATGAGTGTAAAACTTTGTTTTAGTCTTCAAACCTTTTACTGACACATTTATTTCATTTAACTAATCTCAAATTTATGTTTCTCATATATTCAATCAAATTAGTGCACAATAACAAAATGACACGTTGCCTTGTATGTATGTAAATGAGAAAGAGAATCCCGAAGATTACTCTCTCTCTTGCACAATAGTATTCAGACGACAACTCATAAGTTTTGGCCACATATGTATATCCAGTAATATTATAAAGATCAGTGCATGTAATTCAATGGTTCTAGCATCTATCGGGACCAACAGGAATCCCGAAGATCTCACTCGGTATTAAAGGAATTTAAAAACAACTCTTAACTAGTTTCTTGCTATTGGGAACTAAAGAAAGCTATACACATTTTAAATTGCATTCGGTTAAGTTTCTATTCCCTGATTTGTATCCACAATAACAGAACTGATTCTTTTTCCGGTCTAATGAACTACGTAAGCTCGATGGGCCTTTTGCTCGGTTTTTTAAAGATCCGCGCTAGGTTTGCTGGCTAATGTTTGGAAAATTCAAATTAAATATATTTTTAATGATAGTTATTTTTATAGTAGGTCTGCCTATCCGCCTTATAAAAAATTTAGTTGTCTCTCAGAAATGGCAACCTTTCCATTTCCTTGTGTGTATTACATATTGTTATTAATTGTCCATTTATAGAATTAGGCTTACCTGTACAAACATTTAGTTTTATATCTTGACAGTAAGAGTGTAATTCTGAGAGGCCTTGGTTTAATTGTTGATTTTCATAGACTTGCCACTAATGCAAGCTCTATCACTATCAACCACAATAGGGGAAATACTATCGTTATATACGACCATGAGTTTTTCTTGATCACATAATTTACGTTTTACAAAACTTGCAATACTCCCTTGATCCTTACTTCTAGGTTTTTCTTGGTGATGTTTATTAGATACGTGATATCCAAGTTTTTCACGTCTGCCAGCCATTCACATTAAGCACAATTTCCGTCTTGATTTCTCTTAAAAGTCGACATAGTAAACATTTGTTTCACTAAACCATCTAATTTTTTTATTAACATTTATCTATTGTACACTGTACAACCAATAATAGGTCCACTAAAGACAACAATTCATGGCTACACAATTATTACAATATGCACGTCACGAGTTTAAATAGTTTACTCGCACTTCGCCGTGTAATCAGGCTGTGATATAATGGTTCACTGAATCCAAACTAAAACAAAACATCGCTCAACCTTCCCTACCCTCCACCACCTGACTGCCATAGCTACCAAACACACGCTTAAGATTGGTGACTTATGACCCATCCCTCAATTACGCCATAAGCCAAGTTGAATTATTAGATTTTTCCTCTGTCCCTCTGAAAAAGATTTAAACCTCGATCTCCCCATCCTTAGCGATCTAGCTCAACACGAAACTAGCACGTTAACCAACTATTCCACCGAGGCGGGTTTGCTATGTACTAATTAAGCTAATTAGTTATAGATGAGGAATGTTGATTTTGGAGGAATTATACCCACAGTTTCTGGGAGGGAAATGGAAAATAGTTTAAGGAAAACCACCCTAGGTACATCCGATTAGTATTCGAAAAACATCATCTTCGTTGTCAGCAGATCGATTTGTTGTGGGAGCGACTCCTTATACCAAGACTACCAAAGAAAATGGGCATTAAGAGGTTTTTAAATGCTTTTTCGAGCCATTTTTACATTTAGTTGCGATGTAATGGTATACACCCGTTTGGCGGGTGGGCACCATTACATCGCAAGTCCATTACATCGCGTTTTTGAACAAATACATCGCAGGTCCAACACGTCGCATTTCTCCACCTCTCTACACACAGCTAACCATATTGGCCAACACGATCCCAACAAGTTGTGTTACAATATAAACTCACTCCTAACTTTTTGGGATGTTGGCCAACATGTTGGTTTATGGCGAGCTGTTGTGTTGTGTTGGATCATTTGTTAGAAATAATAAACGACCAACCCAACATGTTGGCCAAGTTGGGAGGTTCTGCACATGCGCTATCGAGTTGAATGAGTGTCTTACCTTGGTGAAGCATGTGTTTTATTTTCAGATTAGTTTAACTTTTAAAATCGGGGCTAGTATATTTTTGTTATCATGGAATGGAACAAGGCTAATACAGTTAAACTAATTGATTTAAATTCTGAAAATGAAAAAATTACACCTGGACACGTGAAACGAACCCGGGACCCGTGTTCAGGTGTCATTTTTCAATTTTCAGAATTGATGGAGATGGAGAATTCCTCACTAAAATAAATAAATAATAATAGCTTCGGCTACTAGATTCTTAATTGATTTATATCAAAAGTATTTTGTTCTTGGTGAGGTCTCATGTGTACAAAGCTATCAACACCACTTTACAAATGTAGGTAACTCAGTATTACCATAAACACACCTTCAATTCGACGTCTAGCAAAAAAAATATACTTTGAATGCCCTACCGTTTCTTAAGGTTTGGTTCTTAGGCAATAGTACACTTCCTGTCATCACAATAAATGAAGAAACGGCAAGTAATACGAGGCACGTCCAGAAAGTAAGAGTACTCGATTTTTCTATTTTAAAAATAAAATTGTATTTAAAACAAAATTACAGGATTTTGTTGGTATGTATGTCAGTTATTTCTCCACGTAGTCGCCTTCCCGTTCTATGCAGGATGTGAGCACAAGCTTTTTGATGCCCTCCTCAAAGAATTCTCCCGCCATCTCCTTCTTCCAGTTCAGGACCTCTTGTTTCACCTCCTCGTCAGTTGAAATTTTTTTTCCACCCATGGGAGTCTTGAGGGAGGTGAAAAGATGACATTCTGAAGGCGCCAAGCCAGGGGAGTATGCGGGGTGGTTCAAAATGTCCCAACCGAATGAGTCCAAAAGCGCCTTAGTGGCGTTGGCCGTGTGCGGGCGGGCGTTGTCGTGCAATAAGCGCACTCCCTTCGTCAACATTCCCCTCCGTTTGTTTTGAATTGCTCTCTTGAGCATTTTTAGGGTCTCGCAGTATCGTGTTGCATTAATCATCTCCCCCTCAGGCAGAAATTCGATCAAAATGATCCCTTTTCGGTCCCAAAACATAGTGGCCATGATTTTTTTGCCCGAAATTGAGGTTTTGAATTTTTTGGCAGATGGGGAACTGGTGTGCCGCCACTGTAATGACTGTCTTTTTGTTTCGGGAGTGTAATGAGCCACCCAGGTTTCATCTCCAGTCACAATCGAGCTCAGAAAATCCTCACCTTCCAATTCAAATTGCTCAAGTAACTCGCGAGCGCTAGCGACCCGATTCACTTTGTACTGCTCTGTCAGTTGTTTTGGGACCCCAGCGTTTCTGTAATGGTTTCGTGTAAGAGAGATCTGGAGAGTTGTGGTAACATCGCAGAAATTTCATCCACTGTCAATCGGCGGTCTTCACGAACAGTTTTCTCGATTTTTTGCACCAACTCATCGGTCAAAATGGAAGGTCTTCCACATCTCTGATCGTCATGAACATTCGTTCTACCTTCATTAAACTCACGACACCACTTAAACACGTTCGTTCGGTTCATAACACCTTCGCCATAAACAGTTTTGATCAGTGAAAAAATTTCAGTCGGTGTTTTTCCTTCATCGAGAAGGAACCTGATGACAGCGCGCACCTCGCACTTGGCGGGATTTCTTATCGACATACTTCACACAAACGGACACTACAAGGTGAGTTTTCATACTAACGAGGTCCGCCTGTGCTCGTGTTCAGGAAAAACCCCACTACCACTCAGTGTTTCCAACCTTGGAAAAAAAATTCTCACAGCACGAGAGGGCAACTGGTACTCTTACTTTCTGGACGTGCCTCGTACATCGTTATCCATGGCTAAACATGTGTAGACTGATTAAAAAAAAGGTGGAGGAACCAGGATGTTGGTCTTACAAGTTGGCGCGAATAAACACAGCTTACTTTTCCACATGAATTGTCTTCCAACATGTTGGATCCAACTTGTTACATAATAAACGAGGCTTCACTCTCACTATGAAGGTAGGTTTGGTTGAAAGGATTATGTGCCTGACTCCCCTTGTTGGCAACGTTGATTAGGTTAGACACTCATTCAACTCGATAGCGCATGCGCAGAACCTCCCGACTTGGCCAACATGTTGGGTTGGTCGTTTACTATCTCTAACAAATTATCCAACACAACAGCTCGCCCAACACCAACATGTTGGCCAACATTCCCAACAAGTTGGGAGTGTGTTTATATTGTAACACAACGTGTTGGGATCGTGTTGGCCAATATGGTTAGCTGTGTGTATAGAGGTGGAGAAATGCGACGTGATGGACCTGCAATGCATTTGTTCTAGAGATGTGTCGTTCGCGAACGAATGGTTTAAATTGAACGGATCCTCTAAGTGAACGAGTCGAACTAGTTCACCTTATCGATGTGAACTTGTTCGAATTGAACGACACAATACAATCGGGAGAATTCGGCTGACCTCGGTCGCAGAAATAACGGGATAAGAAGTTGTTGTTTTCTTTTTTCAGCAAATCTACCTCTGCGTCCCTCCCCCCCCCCCCCCCAACCCCGTAAAGTGTCTAAAACTAAACAATAAGCAACATTGTCCTCACAGGTAGGGGTAGTCATTAGGATAAAGGCTACAAGAGGTAAAAATACAAATGCATTCTTGGAAATTAAGATATTTTAAAACTATCAGTACCCACGTGGTAAGGCAGCGCATCGCAACCTACGGCCCGTGGGCTGAATCCGGGGCGCCGACTCATTCTATCTGGCCAGCAAAATATTTAGCAATTGTGTTAATAAAAATAGACTAATAACTAATTACTATATGAGAAATATAAGGTTGGAATACATGTATACTTTCTATATATAATTATATAACCTAACTTATCCCTTAGCCACTAGGGCACTATTTGTGTGATAAAGACTATGTTTTATTTTATTTTAAATATAATTTTGATTTTACTTGAATCTTATCAAAGCTATCTTGAAATTCCCAATTATATTTTCACAAAAATAGCACGCATTGAAAACAAATTTCTAGTAAACAAATTAATTTTGCTTAAAGATCCTTATTATTACAAAAAGAAAATTATGATTGACTAAAACTTTAAAACTTACCTTATATTTCCCCCCAAACACATTAAACCTTTTATTTGCAGCAATGGCGTGCATTTCAACTTTTGTGCTGAAGTAACTTTTATATTAGACAACTTCATGTTCTTAAACGAAAACAGCGGTTCACACACGTATGTACAATTTCAAAATGGCATAGTCACAAATTTAAACAATACTTATAAAAAATAGAATCAGACCACATTATATAATATTGGTTCATCAAAAGGTTTGTGGGCTGCACAGAATCATGGATCGGTTCGCATGTGGCTCGCGAGCCACAAGTATAAATGCCTGTGATAGGTTAACTTGCCTACAAGTTGTGGTTTAAAAACAAAATTTCTGATATCTTAGATGATTTTAATCGGTTTCTTCTCTGCGTTAGGACTTGTCCTGCTTTCGAAAATATTCTTTCACAGGGCACTGACGTAGCCACAATACACAATAGTCTCAGAACAACCTTATAGAGTCGAGGATAAGTCATTTTTCTCGCTTTCCACCAGGTCAAGGGATCCTTTTTGCGGTTTAATAGAGGTTCCTGTAAATATTTGTCCAACTCAATTATTCCTGCTGCGGTTGGGTTATGAACTGCAATAGTTTTTTTCACTTCATTATCAAAGTCCTCCCATAAAGATGATGAAGTGAAAGTAGAGTTGTTTGGTTGCATTGTTGGTATTGGCTCAGCTGAATCTTCTACCTCTATGTGGATTCTGCACACTTTTTGTCTGAGCGAAGTATAAGCGGTATTATACTTTTTCTCATTGGTGAACCCATGCCTTTTAAATCTAGGGTCAAGAAGTGTTGCGTGGGCTGTAAGATCATTATCTTCAATGTCATTGAAGCGTTTGCTTAGCAAATCGGTCAACGTCCCTACAAACAGACTTATTTCTGGAGGCAGAGTTTTATCACTGGTGAAGTGAAGCATTTTATTGTTCATAGCCTTAACAAAAAGAATTATTTTTGATAAGGAAACAGTTTTTTCAGAACTAATTTCTTCGGTGACCTCTTGAAATACTTTAAGTACTTCCGCAGTTTTTTCGGCTAAAATCCACTCATAAGGCGATAATGTTGCCAAATCACATTGTAAAATGGCTAGTGTGGAAACCACTGCGTCTTTTACTTTGATTATTCTGTTGAGCATATCAAAGGTCGAGTTCCATCGCGTGACAACATCTTTTTTCAATTTAAGTGCTGGCAATCCCATCTGCTCCTGCATAGAGTGCAATTTTGAAAGGGCATGGGAACTTCTCTTAAAATGTTCAACTATAGTTCTGATCTTTGTAACCACGTCATTTAAATTATTTCGCAGTGATGCCTGCACAACAAGGTTAACACAATGGGCAAAGCATGGTAAATGTCTCCAGCTACAAAGACGTATTGCAGCAGTGATGTTAGCAGCGTTGTCACTTATTACACAAACTACTTTCTTTTCAATGCCCCATTCTTTCACGGTATCTTTCAAATGATCAGAAAGATTTTCGGCAGTATGTCTATCATGAAAAACAATACACCCTAATAATACTGAATGGAGCTCACAACAATCACTGTTTATGAAATGTGCTGTTATGGCAATAAAGCTTTCATTGTTGAATGAGGTCCACGAGTCTGTGGTAAGGCATACTCCTGAAACTTCATTCAGATTCATTTTCGCTCTCTCTAAAGCTGACTGATACAATTGCGGGACCAAACTAGAAGAAACCGTTTTACGAGATGGAAGGATATAACCTGGACAAAGCATGTTGATGAAAATTTTGAACTCTGGGTCCTCAACAATACTTAATGGATGGTATTCTTTGACTATCATTTTGATCAGCTGTTGATCTAATAATTTTGATCGGTGAATTGGAATGGGTCTGTTGATACTAACATAGTCTAGTATATTAACCTGTTGCTGTTTTGAGGCCTGTTTTGACGTAGATGGTTGATTAATGTCTGAATTCACTTTTATATCTATTATATCTACATCATCGACAGTTTGCTCACTAGCTAAGTGTAATATGGATTGATCGATTGAGGGTACTGACTTATGAGGAGACTCACTTCTAAAAATAGGGACAGTAGGGTGCTTTGCTTTAAGGTGTCTTATTAAGTTCCCAGTAGAACCACACGCTACACTGACGATTTGTGAACAATACCCACACTTTGCTTTTCTATCTTCTATTTCGGAAAAGTGATCCCAAAGTTTACTTTTTCTTCGTGGCATTTTATTTTTTAAACAAATATATTTTTATTTAAATACAATTACACTACTGAATAAACTAAGTAACTAATCAAAATAAATAAAGTAATACTTTTAAGATGATTTATATTTGATTCATGAGCATAAATAATTAAATAATAATTTAATAAACTTTAAAAACGTCTCCCTGAAGTTGATGCGTGATGCGAAGCGAATAACTAAGTTACATGGTGCGTTTCTCCAATTGATACCGGTAACTGACTGATTGAAAGCCGTAAGGTCGGTCGCGAACGATGCGCCACTAGCCTGTATCAGATCGGTCGCGAACGAAGATCCACTAGCTGAATTTCGGTCGGTCGCGAACGATGAGCTGCAAAACAAGTATTCGTTCGCGAACGACTGAACGATAAAAATGAACGGTTCATTTCAATGAACTAAATCACTCTGAGCCGTTCTGCCCATCTCTAATTTGTTCCCAAAACGCGATGTAATGAACTTGCGATGTAATTGTATACGCCCCTTCAATCCTATTGGTTGTACGTCAGAGTAGGTTTAACTGTGTATAGAGAGGTGGGGGAAATGCGACGTGTTGAACCTGCAACGTATTTGATCTTAAAACGCGATGTAATGGACTTGCGATGTAATGGTATACACCCATGTTTGGTTAGTGACTTTGAACATGGGAGAGGGGGTAGAGCATGACCGGCCGCTTTGGGAATGCAAGAGCGTTAGTGTGGATTCATACGTTCGCCGAAAAACAAGCGCAGAGCCGAAATGCGTAACGTGATGACCTCTTAAGCCAATCACGAGAAATCAGCGTGATCTGCGTACAAAGTTCTGCATTTGTATAAATAATTTCAGCTTTGGCCGCGCTTCTCCTTGAAAATCGGCGTAGAAGAACCAATCAGCGCATGCGCCAACATTCAACCACGCGTCATCTGTTAATAACACAAACGGAAAGTAAACAAAGTCGACTCTAAAAAGCGATGAATCAAATTAAAGATTAATAAATTTAGTGAGGGAGAGAAGATCGCTTTGGGATCCCTCAGAAAGAAATTACAAGGATGCTAGGGTATCCGAGAGGCTGTGGAAGGAAATTTCCATGTACATAGGAGAGCCACGTAAGTGTTTGTTTGTAATCTATAGCTTATTAGGTTAGTTTATTAAGATTGTTCACATGAAATATTTGTATAGATAAACAGTTATTATAATTAATGAAAGTTTTGTGACTCACATTTGTTATTACAATATATTCTATCTTTCTTTTAGCGAAAGCTTGTGCCAAAACTTGGAAGTATCAAGGGCAGTCTTAGAGTTCTCGCGGTTTTCAAGCGAAGACTGCATCAAACTATTCGAACGGCAACACACTTGGGCCCGCAGTGCTGCTTCCTACCGAATAACTTAGAAACTATGTAAACGCCATCTATCCGCTCTAATGAAAACTAATACGAGTATTTGAAATTGGCACTATTTTAAACAGACCTACGATCAGTTATTTCCCGTTGCAGTAGCAGTTCAAACGAAAATTTAAGCATGCCGGGAAATAATAATTTAATTCTTATGACTATCATTAATGGAAGGCGCAGATTACTCGGCCAGTTTCTAGAAATACTGCGCCTTTTATTATTAAGAATTATTGTGATCCAGCAACAACATGTAATTACAACATTTTTTTTCTACTTTTACCTTTGTTAAACTATGTTTTAATAAAAAGGGTTAACGGTTAGTATTAGATATTTATGAATTGTCCACTTAAACAAGTTTATAACCTTTATTTGTTCATTCTAATCACAATTTTAAAGATTGGCAATTGAATAAAGTAATTGTTATTTTAATTGGGTGGGTTAATAATGTGTCGCCTCCACCCCATCAAAGCTAAAGCCACCAACAATTAAACCTACCTACCTTAAATGTGGCCCTACATATGCTTAATATACCTCTGTTAATTGGTGCAATTGTGAATAGTCTGAAGGTGGTTTGTTTGAGCATAACAATTATTGTACATTCACTAGGCCAACAATTTAAAAAAAAATTAAGTTTGTCTATTTATTTCTATAAAACATTTATGTTTAGAATCGCCCTGATGCCTATTGTATCATGAATATGGATCAGTACATGGTCAGTCAATTTCTTGATGGGACCCTGGACATAAAGGCTCATGTTCGGGTAACACGGGAAACATTTTTCACATTGGAAGCTATGCTAACTCCCCAAACACACGAGTAAGATATTAATAAAGTTTAGGATATATGAAATTTTGAGTAAGCCTAAAGCACACTCATGATTATTAATCAAGCCACCTTGTGTATGTTGTGTCATCAATGACAAGATACCCGCCTCATAGGCTGCATGGTCTAACACGCTACTCTCACTATAGAGTAAAGTGCCGAGGACAGGGAGATAGGGGTTTGATCCTGAACGAGGGTATCGATGGTGGTTTTTCCTAAATTGTTTCCCACTCTTTACACAACTGTGGGAGCACTTCTTCTAAATTACACCTACCCCATCCTAAACTCATTAGCTAAATTAGTACTTTTGTATATAACCTGAACAGGTTCAAAGATGTGGTGTTACAAATTGTTAAAAAAAATTTTTACCAGATCAGCATTCGAGTCCTGGCTGGATCTACTAAGGGTAATTTCTCCTTAGTGGTTTCTCACTCTCCCACACAAATGTCTGTAAATTTGCTCAAAATTCTACCTAGGTACCTCATTCCTGCACTATTAAAGTAGTGTTGATCCTGAAAGAATAAAAAAGTTTGTTAGGATTTTTTCAGTTGGAGATTGTCTTTTCGACTGTTGATATTATTGTTTTGGCTGGGCTGTGGCACTTCATACAGAGTGATATCGGCCGTTTTCAATATATCTATATCAAACTTGTCCATACCACAATGGGCAATATCCTCACCAAGCTGACAAAAAAGTTTATTCGTTATCCATCTATAGAACAAACAGCAGATGTTGGACGTGGATTTGGCAGATTGGCCAGGTCACAAATATTTGACAATGCTGTTGAGGCTATTGATGGATGCCACGCCAAAGTCAGAGTGATCGGGCCAAACAAGCAAGATTATTTTAATTGCAAATTAGACTATAGTGTGCAGTTTCAGGCAGCTGTTGACGACAAGAGTATGTTTTTAAATATTTATTCTGGGTATCCTGGCTCAGTACATGACTCTAGGGCATAGGTCCCCAACCTTTTTGTACCTTAGAGCACATTCAAAACTAACGGTAGTGTGGCGGGCACAAATTATTTTTTAAGGCAAATTTATATTCGAACATAATTTTATATTGCAAATAACACACAAACAAAAAACATATTTAAAAAAATTGTGAGTTTAAAATTTAAAATTATTTTTTAAAGGTCAATGTGATCCTTGACACTGCAGTTCATCAGCCAATACTTCATAATTCGGAGCATAGGATGATATTCATGGTAGAAAACAATGATTCACATAAGTACGTGGAACCAAAGAAAGATTTTATCTTGGATGCTGCACTTTTCAAGAAAGGAAACTTTTTTCTGTCAACCAAATTCCAAAAGTACTCATTTGTTATATAGGATTTTAGCACAATATCATTCTGAAGATCCAAAATCTCTAATTCTAGTTCTTCTGTCCTTACTTGAATAAGTCTTTCAATGGATGCAGCTAATTCTGTTGTACTTTCTTGGTTAGTAAAAGGATTGATAAAAAAAAGTGACCATTGGCTCGATGATTGTAAACTGTTCAAATCTCTTTTCAAACTGCTCTTGAAGCACTTGAAGGTGAATAACAAATGATAACGAGTTAAAGTCACTCTCACCTAACATTTTCTTCATAGTTGGGAAATGCACGAGAGATTTCATCTGCAGATGAGACATCCACAGAACCAGTTTAGCTTTAAATGAGTTCACAGAGCTCATCATTTGAGCTACATGTTTATCTTTTCCCTGTAGCTCTAAATTCAAAGAATTCAACTTGTCCATGATGTCTGTGAGAAAACCCAAATCAACCAACCAGCAAAAGTCACTTAGTTGATCGTAATTCAGATTTTTGGTATTGAGAAATGTTTTTATCTCTTCAATCAAGCTTACAAATCTTGTAAGAACTTTACCTTTACTGAGCCAACGTACTTCTGTATGTAGTATAAGATCAGGCTGTTTAACTTCAGAATCTTCTAATAGGGCCTTGAAAAGTCTGTGCTGCAAAGGTGCTACTCTAATATAGTTGATTATTTTTATAACTATTTTCATAACATGTTCAAACGAAAGTACTTTGCCACACAAGGCTTCTTGATGAATATTACAATGGTACGACATAAATTATTATTATTATTATTATTGTGGTTTAAAGGCCCATCGACACATCTAGGTCATTAGGGCCTTGAAATATATTAAAAACATAATATAATCCCCATAGGGGAAAGAGATAAAACATTCACCATCTGAGACACTCCATAGGAGTGCTCAAATGGACTCTTGGTATAAATTAAGTGATCCACCTGCTAAAAAAAAACCACAAGTGTATCACTCCAATAAAAAGACAAAACAAACATATTAAAATATAACACGTTAAAAAGACAAAACATGTTAAAATGATAATACGTTAAAAAGACAAAACAACATGTTAAATTGTAATAAAACTGTTAAAAAGATCTCAATATGAGATATTATCCAAAAGAGCCACTTTATAAAAGTGACTCAAATGGCATTAAAAAGATCCGCCTGGCGTATAAAACGGAGTAAACAAATAACTCCATCCGCACTATCGCGTAATAAAAAACGTAAGTCACCTTTAAAATCAAGAGCCAGACGGATAGGGGCTAGTTTGCGACACTCCACCAAAATGTGATGCACACTAAGGGGAGTATCACAAAACTCACACACTGGAGGTGGATCCCCTCTTAGTAAAAATCTATGGGTCAATGAAGTATGCCCGACGCGGAGTCTCGTCACGATGACCTCCTCTCTTCTAGACTTTCGTATAGAAGAGGGCCATCGCGACACACCGTCCCTGATGGACCGCAGCTTGTTCTGAGCAGGGGTCGAGACCCACTGCTCGTGCCAGGTGCGTAAGACTCCACGCCGAACATAACACTTTAGATCTAAAAACATGACACCCAAACTCGCCTCCGGAGGCAGGCGTGCTGCCTCCTTGGCTGCCTGGTCCGCCAGTTCATTTCCTGGAAGACCAGCGTGACCAGGAATCCAGCAAAAGGCGAGCCGGGTGCTTAATGAATCAATTTTTAAAATTTGTTCGTGAATCATCTGCACGAGAGGATTCCACGAGTAGAGAGTGGACAATGCCAACAGAGCACTCATGGAATCCGTGCAGATGAGGACAGAACGGTGACTACTTCGGTAAACAAAACACAAAGATTTAAAAATGGCATATAATTCAGCTGTAAAAACACTGGTTTCATTAGGTAAACCAAATTTAAAATTGGATCCTTCCACAACAAAAGCACATCCCACGGAGACTCCAGATTTAGAGCCATCAGTGTAGATGCGCTCAAATCCGTGAAAGCGAGTGGAGAGGAGCTCAATAAAAGTCCTCTCATATACAAAGTTTGGGGTGGTCGCTTTAGGGAACTTGGCAAGATCAAAATGGCATTTCGGAGGGCGTATTTTCCAGGGAGAAACTCGACCTGGTGATGTGGGGATAGCCTTTGGCAGGACTATCCCACACGTGTCGAAAACCGATAGCATCCGGATCCCAACCGGCCTTGTACTACGACATTTAGTTTCATACAAGACACGGTTAGGGGGATGAAATACAGGGCGGTAAGCAACATTATTTGGCATGCAATGCAGTTTCGACACGTAAGATGCCAGGAGGTAAGACCGCCGGTAAGAAAGAGGGGGCTCACCGGCGTCAGCACAGATGCTGACGACTGGACTGGTACGAAAAGCACCAGTAGCCAGTCGAATGCCAGCATGGTGGACGCTATCGAGCATCTTTAACGCCGAGGGTCTAGCGGAACCATATACAAAACTGCCGTAATCAAGTTTTGATCTCACCAAGGCTCTATAGAGACGCATCAAGGTTTCCCTATCAGCACCCCAAGAGCGACCACTCACAACTTTAAGTAAATTCAAAGCTTTAATACACCTCGCTTTCAGGTCTTTGATGTGGGGGATCCAAGTTAGTTTAAAATCGAATAAAAGTCCCAGGAACCTTACGGTCTCGGAGACAGGTAAAACAACGTTGTTCATTAAAATATTGGGGGCTGGCTGTATTCCACGTAATCTATGGAAGTGGACGACAGTCGTCTTGGCCGCAGAGAAACGAAAGCCATTACGAGATGCCCACAACCATAGATTGTTTACAGCGAGTTGTATCTGTCGTTCAGCCTGTGGAGACTTGATGAACTGCAATAAATTGCGTAGTCATCCACAAAAAGACATGAACGGACAGGTACGTGCACGTTGTCCACGATGCTATTTATCGCGATAGCGAATAACGTAGTGCTTAAAATACTACCCTGAGGCACCCCATTTTCTTGAATAAAATCATCGGATAAGGTGTTGTTTAACCTTACCCGGAAGTGTCTATCAGACATAAAATTAGATATAAAAATAGGGAGGTTCCCACGGAACCCCCAATTAAACATGGTTTTTAAAATGCCGTACCGCCAGGTGGTGTCGTTAGCCTTCTCCAAATCAAAGAAGACAGCCAAGAGGTGCTGTTTATGGAGGAAAGCGTCACGAGCTGCTGTCTCAAGGCGAACAAGGTGATCCACCGTGGATCGGTTACGGCGAAAGCCACATTGCATATTGGATAGTAGATTGCGGGATTCTAGATACCATATAAATCTTTTATTGATCATTTTCTCTAATATTTTACATACACAACTAGTTAAGGCTTTTTCCAGTGCCAGGGCGATTCATTACACAATAAGATATAAATAAAACATGATAATAAAAGGTTTATTTTAAGAATTAGGTTGTAAAGTTAATAAACGTTATGTAATAATTATAAAAAGAGTATATTAAATTATGAAACTATTACTATTTTTTAAAAAAATGTTTATTTATCAATGAGTTTTTCCAGGAGGTCATTGAGCCTATCGCCCTGGCGCTGAAAAGTTTCTAAGGCAACTTGTATCTTCAGACTAGTTTCCTTGAAAACATTGTCCTCCTCAAGCCTCCTCCTTTTACCTCTTCCCACATGTTCAGGTGTTGATGAGGAGGAAGAGCTCTGAAATGATGTGCTTGCCGACTCATCAGCCTCCCAACTGCAAGATGCAGATCCACTCCCGGCTCTTGGTTGTGGACCTGTACTAGTACAATATATTTCCGGCAGGTTGATTATGTCCCTCTGCCCCACTGCCCCAGGTCCATGGCCTCCTAAAAGGGCCAAGTATTTGGGGTTTCTTCCCCTTGGGTGCCACTTCCCGTCTTTGGATTCTTTAGATCCTGCAAATGTATGTGCACAGAATATACAGTAGTGGACCTATAATATAATTTATAAAAGGTGTTTTTTATTTGTCTTTAAGGTTCGATGGAAGGGGATGCAAGTAAAGATCTGTAAGCACTATTTATATAGTTTTCTCTAGAAAAATTTGTAAAAAAAAAAATCAAATCAAATTTAATTTGTCTTCCTCATTTTATAGCAAACGCAAGAGCCTATGATCTCAATAGTTCTTAAATATTTGTTAAAAGTTAACTAGAAACTTGTTGAATTAAGATAAAAAGGCCTTGTAAACTGTCTCCGTGCCTGTATCAAATATCCCAGACAATGAGATCATAGGGGTGTACAGCATGTGTGCCTTGGCAACATCTTAGTTTGGTACAACATGACTTAATTTGCGTATATGCCCCAAGCAATAATTTTGTTGGTGAGGATGTATTTTCATTTTAAAACTACCTGCCCACCCCTCTTAAAGTAAACTGTTGGTAACCTTTATCTTAACTAGTATTTGTTTTAGAATGTGATAAATCAGTAAACACAACCACTTACTTGCTGTAAAATTATAACAAAAGAGTTTGGTGGTCATTACCTTGTACTTCCTCAGGAGGTTGTCCCATTTTCTTTTTAACTGGTGGGTGTAAGGGATGACATCATTCTAATGTAATCGAGTACAACCCTGTAGGACCATAACATACCAAAGTTAAAGAGCTTTCTTACTATGCCAATTAGGAAATATTTCAAACTGATTTCCCACTCTTCCTCCACAACGTTTATATAAAGACAAATATAAATTAATATGCCTATTTAGTGATATGATAGTCATAGTAGAACAGAGTTGAACCCCAATCATCGGACACGGGTTAGCCAGAAGACCAGTTATCAGGATTAATGTTTTAATTCACAGTTTATAAACATTATGTAAGACACTATGAGTATGTCCCAATTAGTCCAGATAATCTGATAATCGGGGTTATACTGTAATTTGATTTTGATGTTAGGCCTACTTACGCATATCCATTTGAGGCCGCATTCCTACGGCCTGTGAAAAGTCTGTCATTCTTCACTCGAGACTCAATGAAACGTAGAGTTTCCTCCGTAGACCCTATAACAAATTAAACATTTATTAGGCCTAGCTCTGAAAAGTCTGGTTTTTTAAACAAAGGATAAAATAGTGAAAAAAATTATATTGTTCATTATCATTTATCTGGCTGGCAATAAATAGCAGATAGGCTACTTAGAAACTATTTTTCTTGTTCCTGTCACATGACCTAATAAAGTACTAAAAATAATTACTATAATTATAATAAATAAAAGTAATCATTGGGGTGGATTTATATTATATAACGTGTATTTAAATACACACATTATTTAAAGGTTTTATAGTTATAATACTAATATTATTATTATTAAACCCTAGTAAAACGCGGTAATTATTTTATATAGCAAAAACTATTTAAATATGCATATTATTAAAACATTAAAATGTGCGCAACAATAAAGTTTATACCTATCAGATGTATAATGTTATTCATGTGTAAAATCTTTAAGTTAATAAATAGTTTATATCTTAAATTAAAACATATAATTAATTGGCATACTTAAAGATTTTTGGAGATTTATTTTCCGAAGACATGACGAGAATGACGAGCCGAGAAATTCTATTGAACTTGTTTAAAATGGCGCAAAACATAAGTCAGTGCTCTAGCAGACGAAACGATAATACTAAAACAATTGCCGGTCCAACACCGCACCAACGCAACATCGCTCGTAGCTTTCGTATCCATGGTTACCAATGCCACGAGAAAACTGCATCGGTCTAGTCCGCGACTATTCGGACAGATCTACACTTGGTCACGTGATTGCCAATGCAGCTATCAACGCCACGAGCCAACGCGACGTCGCATAAGTAGACTATTCGGATACAGCCTAAGAGATTGTTACGTTGCAAAAAAAACAACCCAAGTGGATCTGCAGGTGTTAAAAGCAAGAACAGCAGTTAAATGGAATCAATGAGGATCATAAAGGATAAAATAAAACCCAGGCAGTAAGTAAAACACCAAATTTTATTTTTAATCACTATGATAATAAGTACAAACACTATTTCCTCTTATTTGAACAGAAATAAACATCATTCAAATATTGTTTGGGTTGTTTAGATAAAATTAATATGTGGACATTTCATAATTTTGGATGAATATTAATTTAATTTTATATTTATATAAAATATTTAAACTAATGGCCATATTTGATAAAAGAATTAGGCATAACTAACATTATTTTTTAACTGTATAACAGGTCTTTGAAATAGGCAATGTAAGTTATAAAATAATAATAGAAAAAATGTTGTTAATTTCAATGCTAAACTATTGCACGTGCCCCAAATAACTTTTGCCTCTTTGGTAGGCCTATGATAGAGGGTCACAGGGGTGAATGTGTAAAATAAATAGTTATTTGGTTTAAAAAATTCTCACCACATTCAATTCCCCTTGTACAGTAGGTATGATCGTATGCTGCCATAGAAGTTATAAGGAACAACTAGTATAACCGGTAGTTTTAGATTTTACTAGACTTTAAGTAATTTACTTTTACTAGCTTAGGTTTTTAACATGGATTGTATTAGAATAGTCTGTAAAATCTCTGCTACATTAAAGGATAAAATAATTATCCTGTGAAAGTTATTAGCCTATATGTGGGAAGAGGGCGTCCTTTTCAAGAAAGGCTGCCTACATATTTATTTAAATAATATATTTTTTTTAATGTACCCAGAAAAAATTCTCCATAGAACACTTTGACTATAGAAGTTTTTATTTTGTCTTGTTTGAAGACATGTATCACCTGTTGTAAATGGTCACCACCAATATTATATTGAAATTGTTTCTTTAAATATGTTTTAAATATTATGATCCCAGGACTTTATCGAATATGGGATTAGCAGTCGACTGTGAGATATCAGTTCTCACCATGGATAATGGTATGTTTTATTCAAACAAATTAACCATTATGTACAAAAGTATGGTTTTATGTTTGTAGTTGCTACTAAAAGGAAACCACCTGCACCAAATATGGAGTTCCAGTCAAAAATTCTAAAAGAACTGGAAAAGGGACCAGATTCTGATATGCAGTGGCTGTCGAGCCTACTTCCTCTTCTTAAGGAAATTAAAAAAAAAAAACTACAAAAGAGAGGGCGAAAATTAAAATTGAGACCAGTTGGCTATGAATTTGAGAGGAATAAACAACAAATAAATACAAATACAAATGTATATAATATTATCAATCAGTGTATTTTTGTGTTATGCACACCCCTTACAACATAAAAGATTTTAAATATTGTCATCGACAAATGTTTGGGTTTGTAGCACTCGGGATGCGTTGGGAAAGGCCTGACCTTCATCCTCAACAAGTTGATGTAGAGTCCGAATTGCAAGATAAGGGGAGCTAGTTACTTGAGAGGAAAATTGGGATTTTCGCGCCAAAATATCAATTGATAATTTTGGTCGTCAGGATGTACTTTAATCTGTCTGTACATTTGGCGAATTTCTGCACTAAAAACAATTTTATGACGCCTGAAGTTTAAAAGAATATCGCAAATGTCATTTTGGAGTTTCGGGCCTGAGTGAAGTACCGTAAACGCGGGCTACTTGAGCCCTGGAGGTTAACTTGAGCCCAAAACAGAAAAATTGTGTTTGGTTCTCTGCGAACACTCAACATCAGTATAACGACGTAGTTCAGTGCTTAGCTGGTAGGCGGCAGCACTAGGCAGACCATAGTGTGAGTCTAGGAGGTTTGGGAAGTCGCCACTAGTGGCAGCACTGGTTATGCAACCTACACATCTGTTTGTTGTTTATTTCACTCTGCAAACTTTCGTTTGTATAGATATCAGGAAAAGCCTAGAACTGGAGGTAAGTGCATACATTTCATATTTAGTTTATCATCAAAGCCAATTGAGGATTGTTCATGTCCTAAATAACTCATTAATTGTACAATATGTGGTTAAGTACAACTGGTACACATTATCTGCAAACTCGGGTTACTTGAGCCCATGGGCTCAAGTAACCCGTAACCACATTTCTTGCTGTTCAGTGTATAAATAGGTTTGGGCTCAAGTTGCCCACAACAATTATGTCACTATTTAAATGTTTAAGTTTTTGTTTATTATATTTTTATGTTTGGAAAATATACATTAAATTATATTTACAGATGATGGAGACTTCATATAATGGAGTTAAACATGTGCAAATGTACCTACTAGGTCCCTACCTACCTATTTTTGCTTGTCAAAATAGGATTTAAGGTTCCGTACTGGAAATCCTAATTTTGTGGTTTTTTCTTTCAGGATTATCTGACGCAATGCCTTATAAATATAAAAGACTACCTGGAAACCGGACATATGCTGACTTTACTCCCGAAAAGTTGGAAGAATGCCTAGAAGCTGTAAGGAGTAGGAGGATGACCCAGCGAGAAGCGGAGAGTTTTTATAAAATTAGCAGAGCCACTATCAAGAGGAAACTAAAAAATCAACATCCATGTAAACCGGGGCACCCAAGAGTTTTTACAGATGAAGAGGAGCTTGCGTTTGCTAGCCACCTAAACAAGTTGTGTGACTTTGGGTTTCCTTGTGACGAACTTGATTTTAGATTTGTCATAAAAGCTTACTTAGATCGACAGGGACGTACCGTTGCTGTGTTTAAGAATAATTTGCCTGGTAGAGATTGGGTTAAGTCCTTCCTAGATAGGCATCCCAGTCTTTCAGTTCGATTTGCAGCTAACATAAAACGAACAAGAGCGGCTGTCGATGAAAAGGTCATCACTGAATACATTCAAAATGTGGGAAAACTGCTCAAAGACACACCCCCTGAAAATGTCTACAATTACGACGAAACCAATATGAGTGATGATCCGGGTAGGAAAAAAATAATTTGCCGAAGGGGTACTAAATACCCCGAGCGGATTATGAACACAACAAAGTCCAGCATAAGTGTAATGTTTTGTGGCAATGCAGCCGGACAGTCCGTTCCACCTTATATTATATATAAGGCCGAAAATCTGTGGACAACTTGGACGGAAGGTGGCCCACCTGGGGCTAGATATAACCGCAGTAAGCATGGGTGGATCGATTTAGTAATTTTTGAGGACTGGTATACAAGTCATCTGCTTCCAATTCTTAAGAAACAAGAAGGCAAGAAGGTTGTAATTGGAGACAATCTTACTTCACACCTCAGCATCAATGTTATTCAGCTCTGTGAAGAAAACAATGTGCACTTTGTTTGTCTTCCACCTAATTCGTCCTACCTCACTCAACCACTGGATGTGGCGTATTTTAGGCCTCTCAAAATGAAGTGGAAGGATGTTCTTGACCGATGGAAGCAATCAGATGCAGGTAAAAGAATCGGTGTGCTTCCAAAGGATCAGTTCCCGATGCTGTTGCGAACTGTTTTAGAAGAAATTGGTCCAAACATGAAAAGCAACCTAAAGGCGGGCTTCAAGAAAGCTGGATTATTGCCTGTAGACGAAAATCAGATCATTAGCCGTTTGCCAAATCAAGACAAATCTAAAGCAAATGCAGACTTGTCTATGATTGGGGATGCATTTCTTCAACGACTTCAAGAGAAGAGGAGCGAGTTTGTTACACCTCGCACTACTAAGAAGAAAAAACTCCAAGTGCCACCTGGACAGAGTGTAATTGTGTCTGATTTCTGCTCTACCAGTAATACCAGTGCCTCCGTGGAAAACAGCAAACACCAGGAAAAAGGTACAAAAATGAAGGCGTCTTCAAAAACAACCAAGACCACCATACGAAAGAGAAAACAAACATTGGAAGACTCCACATCAGAAGAAGATGACGCATTCAGTTTGAGATCAGGAGGTGACAGCGACATCAGCCTCTACAATAGTGATGAGGAACATATAGGACACGTGTCTATGACTTTTTGCCAAACCAAAGCCAAATCAGCACCAACAACGGCGCCTGTAACGAAAGGTGACTTAGAAATAGGCAATTTTGTTCTGGTAAAATGGAATGAGAGGGAATATCCAGGAGTCATCCTCGCTAAAGAAACAGAAGGTGTTAGAGTCGACTGCATGGAGCCTACACTAAAAGCTTGGAGGTGGCCCAAAAACAAGGATGTCTTGTTGTATAAATTTGAAGATGTGGTAATGAAAATAGAACCCCCAAAATTAATAAAAAGAGGTTTATTTTCTTTAACTGGACTCTAAACATTGTTATATAACTACCTAATTTTGTTTGTACAATATCTAAAAAGTTCTGTTCAAAATTAATGTTCAAAATTAATATTTGTCTTTAAAATAAACGTTTGTAAGTTCACTGGATGTTCAGAAATTATGTTATTCTAATAATCCTCAACCTACTTGGACCCAAACTGCCTTCAAATGGTAGTATTTATGGGAATTACAGTCTGGGTTCAAGTAACCCAACCTTAAGGTTAACTTGAGCCCAAATAAAACAAAAATATAAAAATATTTACTACGTCACAAACAATGCGTATTGTACGTTAAAGTATCCATAATAAACTATAGTTTAATAATATAAGGTGAGTATGTCAAAGAAAAAAATCTGTTGTGCCTATTTTAAAAAATATTGGTAAAAGTTTCAAAATCTGGGCTCAAGTAGCCCACGTTTACGGTACATCATTTAATGAGAGGCCAGATGTGCCTTTGGCACTTGCGTCAAATACTACACGCAGCTTAGTGGTAGAATTTGTTTCTTTATGTACGCCATGGTGAGGTAGAAAGTAATGTTGGGAATTATTTTGGAGTGTGTTGGTAAATAATTTCATGTGTCCAGATTTATGATAATCATCCATGAATTCACCATATGATTTCTTGAGAGCTGGTTGAGAATTTAATTTATTTTCAAGGGCATTAAAACGCCGTTTTGCTTGAGATGATGAATCACCAAGAGATGGCCTAGGTTCCTTGAATGGAAGTCGAAGCACATATCGACCAGTGCTGTCCCTAGCGTGCGTGTTGCGGAATTGATTTTCACATATTTCCTCTTCTCTTGTAACCACCTTCGAAAGGGGTGGTTCCTCTAATTTCCAGAACTGTTGAAGTGAGTTGTGCAGGTCAATGTCAGTGGTTGATAATAACGTAATAAGATTAGATGAAGCTGGCTTATTGTTATCTTCACTAATAGAGGGAGCGCTTCCCATAACTACGAAGCCGAATATAGTTCCTAGCGCTATAGGCATGTCTTTTCCAAGTGGATAGAGATCACCAGTGAGTGTTTGAGCGAAGAGGTCAGCACCAATTAGCATTTGAACAGAACCACTCTCATTAAACGTAGGGTCAGCAAGAACAAAATGTTTTAGTTTGTTCATTACATCAGGTGAGATGCGAGTTTGCGGCATATTTGAGGTTATTTTATCAATTATCAAAACTGAGTGAGCGTGTGCCAATGGTATACCACCACATGTGGAAATATTTAAATGAGTAACGCCCTTAAGTTTCACTTTAGTTGATGATATCCCCTGAACGTTACTGGGTTTGAGGCAGTTACGTTTTACGCCCAGCATCTGTGCACAGTGTTCAGTGATCAGCGTGGATTGACTCGCCGAGTCCAATATCGCACGCACAATTTGTGTATTGCCAGAGGGTGTAGTAATGTGGACTAGAGCCGTGGCTAGGAGTACAATATTATGAGTTTTTGAAGACAGACCAACAAAAGGTTTAGTTGGACCAGAATAGGTCAACTGTGAATAAGTAGGGGTGTCTGTGTGAAAAGTAGCACGATGGTTTCTCAGTGGTTCAGTGTGAGATCTCTGTAATTGTAAACTGTTGTTTGTGATCAAGCGTACCGGGTATGTGGGTATCTGTTAGCAGAACCATCAAAATCCCTAACTAAGCACCACAACACCCAGTCGCCATTATTACAAATATGAAGAATAACCACAAGGGGTTTTATTTGGGTATCCGCTACAAGCCCAATTATTCCCGGTCTCACCTGAGAAGTATCAACTATGCCCATGGGAAGATTCAGTAAATAAAATTATGTATAAACAAGAACGAAGTGCAGGTAACAAACATTGCCCAACGGCTAATTTATTGAAGTGGTAATTTACATGGAACCATATATTAAACATACTCTCATAAACATGGGAGACTCATCACTTCTCCTATTCAACTAACATAACAATGTCTAAGACCCGGCTAAACGAGGAATAGTAAACGACCAGCATCCCCGTCTATACATTATTACAATGTCAACAATAGGTAAATTTAACCTCACGCTAGCTATCGCAAAATATTACAATGTTAGATATATTTCCCAAAACCCAGTTTACAACAGTTAGCTCGCTAACGCCTGAAACCATTAACATATTCTTAGGTTCTTATTTTTGATAGATTTAATTATACACCTCATTAAACCACATGTAAAGAAAAATAGGGATATAAGATAATTGAAATTTATCACTTGCCGTTTATAAACAAACTAATATGCAAAAATGTCCTACTAGACTGAGAGCATAAAAAAGGAACATTAATTTTGTATGAGAGATAACCTTAAATACCAACCAATATTTACTAAATCCCGCAAGATTGTAATAACAACAACCAGGAATTACAGCCATCTGACTGATCGCTAACAGTATTTTCCATATAAACAATCAAACTAATAATGGCATCTAACAAATAGTTTCCCTGGCCTATGCACCAAGAATACAACCCTAACCTGAATATTACAATAAGTTGGTACATCAGCGCCAAGATTACAACCCTAACCTGAATATTATTATAATTTGGCATATCTGCACCAAGATTACAACCCTAACCTGAATATTATAATAATATGGCATATCTGCACCAAGATTACAACCCTAACCTGAATATTATAATAACGTTGCATATCTGCACCAAGATTACAACCCTAACCTGAATATTATAATAATATGGCATATCTGCACCAAGGTTACAACCCTAACTTGAATATTATAATAACGTGGTCTAAGATTAATTTCCTGCCATTCTAGGCAGACTTACGTTCTATTAGTCCTAGGGCCCTACATATCGCCCATGTGAGCCTAACGTCTATCAGGCACCAAAGAGTGACTTCCTTAGCAAAACATAAGCTTATATCTGATCTTACTCAGTGGAGGAAACAAGGGAAGGAGAGAATTACATCATAATGCGGTCACTATAATCCAATCATGAAGTCTATATCTGCCCAAGCGCGTGTGCATAGCGCTGGTTGGACGGACACACAGTTAAGGGGGGTGGGAGTCACTTCGGGCCGCGGGAGACAGAGAGCCTTTCTTCAAACAGTCTTTTCGCGCATGAGCGCTTTTGATAGATGTATCAGTTCACAAAAGCACTAGAGCGCGTTAACTGTCACTTTCTCACACACAGTTCGATGTTTGTTGATGTGGCGTGATCATTGTCGTTGTACGAGAATCCAGCCGGTCCGTTGAATAGGGTGAGTAAGATATGTAGTTTGTGCCGGGTTAGTCTCTCCACGGTACAGTGACAGTTGTTTGTGTTGCATCTGGTGATTGAGGAGAAAGATGCAACAATGTGTGATGAGGTTTATTGCATTGTTGACACACATGTTTTGACTGACAGTTTGAGATACGATGTGAAGTACCCAGGCAATTAACACAGAATCGATTTGATTTAATAAATGTAAATCTTCTCTGTGGAGTTAAAGATTGAAAATCCGTACATTTATAAATATTATGTATGCTCTGGCTGTTTGCAAAACGAGCAGTGATTATTTGAACGTGTATTTTCGGATAAAATTATTATTATTAGCACCGCGTCTTACTACCCGTTCGGGTTATACGCACTTACGCTAATGTGTAATGGTAGGGTGATTGCGAGATGGAGATGAAATGAAGGACCTACAGTTTAACGTGGAATCCGAACCACGGTGGAGGCCTGGCATTCCTCACATTCACAAGATGTCTTGTCAGAGGTGAAGGAAGGGTTTGGTAATCAGATAAATCTTTGCCGGGACCGAGGATTGAACCCCGGCCGCCAGCATAGAAGTCTGACACCTTACCCCTAGACCGCCAGGTGACCACTTTTCGGATAAAAGAACCGTCCTAGTTGGTCTGGGTGCTAATGGGCGTGAAAATGAGTGTGTTGGCATTACCTTTGGATTTGGTGATAGTTTATGCGACAGATTGGCCGCTCTAGATGTGTAGTTTTCTGCAGTGAGTGGAAGTGACTTTATTATGTTTAGTGGTTCGGATGTTAGTGAGCTTAAGAGATATTGAAATTTCTCGACCTCTGTCAGAGACGTGTTATTGTGAATTGTGGCCTCATAGAGACTCGAATATGTTAACCATTGTGTGGGATCACCAGAGAATTGTTTTAAATTAATTTTGGGCAATCTAATATTGGACGCAGCAGAGTGGTTTGATCTTGTTGATTCATTTAGTGGATCACTTGTGGAAACCAATAAAGGAGGGACTAGCAAGCTGACAGTACATTGGATATCAACATATAAATCTGCAATTATATTCTGAAATTCGTCAATTTTTTCTGGATCATATTCTTGAGTGTGGGTTGTGACATTATTTAATTTAGACAAGGATGCATCAAATTCGGCCTTTTTTGCACTTGATTCCTTACCAAGAATTGTACTCTTTTGTACTTGAATTGGGTTTAACGTTTCACATAGAGAAATAATGTTTAATTGATCCCGTATTTTAGTAAGTCTTGATTTAATTTGTTCTGCTTGATGCACAAAGCTTGAGTACTTCATCTTGAATTATGTTAATAATATTAATCAATCTGCTTGTGCATATATTTATTTTTAAATAATATTTACTTTGGAACCAACACACCATAGAGCAAACAAGAGAGCAAATGTCATTCGAAACTGTCTATACACAATTCTAGGAACTCAATGTTCTGAGAAGAGGGTGCTGTTGAAAACAACCTTGAGCTTAGTGTGCGAAAGGGAAAGGGGGGGGGGGGGGGGGGAGTAACTACAAAGTACTGTAACTAAGAAACATTCCAAAACACCTCACAATGATGCTTGGCGGAGTGATATTATTTTAAAAAACAAAACATCTTAAAAACATAAATTGGGTGGTACATTGCATTTAACCGCGCACATTATATTACAATTAATTTTGAATATTTAGTTCACAGATCACAAATTAATCTAGTTAATATTTAAGCGGCACATTAACAATAGAATATCAGTTTCACCGATAACAAGTTATTAAATGGCGGTCTTTCTTGGCGGCAATTCACAAACTAGGGTTTTCTGATATTCTACACAATCTTTTCCAAAGCAATTATTTTAACACTAGTTTTTATTTTGTCTTGAGAGGAAAATGTTCAGTTCTCTTTTATTTTTATTATTGTTTATTTGAATGGACTTTAACACAATAGCGTGGTACGAATGTTAGCTAAATAAAATAATCTAATATATTATCTTATGTATTTAAAAACATTCATGGCCGGAGGACCAATGTTTTGAGTTGATTGAGATAGAGAGTTAATTATTTGATGTGGGCGTAAGGGACATGGTGAGATCCTACCTGATGCTGAAGATCCGGTGGTGCAGTAACCCAAGTAGGCCTACCTGGGGTTGTGATGGGATGATCTTGATGGATTCTGATCAGACGCACAGTTAGAAGTTATGATGAGAATGAGGTTATTTTATTTAAGTGTGCAAACCATGAAAAGAAACCGAGAGGTTGAGCCGCGGTGGTAACGCACGTCCACCTTTGAGGAAAACACTTAGCGGACTAACAGGGAAACGCGCGTAAAAACACGAGAAAGCAATTGTACCACCCTTACAAAACATAATTGATTAAAGAAAGGGCGGTAGACCAAAAAATGTGATAGTTATATAATTAATAATGAATGAATATAAGAAATATTTAATTAAGTAAAAAATAATGAAGGTTATAATAAATAATAAAATATATAGAAATAAATACTAAACACAAAGAGTTACGCTTCCGTCGAATGAATTTAAAGCCAATATCTATAAGAAACCTCTGAAGTGTCGTCAATGAAAAATTAGGAAGGTCGCTATCAGTATCAATTAAAGCTTTAATTTTCTTTAGGGTAGGTAATTCATTGTTACGGTAAAGTGAATGTACCTTTCTGCGAATAGCTGCATGAGTAAAACTATCATATTTATCCAAACGCTTCATTTGAGTAGAGTTATTTCTTTTGATTGGTGTCAATAACTTTCCCTTAGTTTTGAATTCTTGTTTAATAGAGATTACTAACATATAAGACACACCTGTAGCTTCTGCAGTTGCCATTGCCGCTTGAGTTACTGAACAAGTTCCGTCTTTACGAAAGTAGGTGTAGACTCTTAACACCATTGCCCTTTCTTTACTACTTAATATTTTCCTCTTGGAATGTAATTGTTTGTAACAAGCCGGAAATTCCATAATGTTTGTTATATCTTAATTGTTAACAATACACAATTATTCAAATAAATATATTAATATGCACATACAACTATAGTTCCACAACCTTACGGTAAAAATACAAAACACGCAACCAACACATACAGATACACACCAAATCTTAACGTGATCAATAACACATATTATTCTACACAGAGTACTTATAAAAATGAGTGTTTATTTAGTCAATGTTTTTGAGCTAGCTATTAGGAACACGAGACTCAGACTACTGTAACTTTACGACTGTGTTGGAGGAAGAAGCACCAAGTACTGACAACGACAGCCCAGCATTGCCAAATTTGATATACATTCGAAGGAAGACTGATCACGGAAAACAAAAGAATGACAACGCTGTTGCTCAATAGTAAGCATGCAGTTCCCTCAGCAATGAAATTAGGTGGTGTTGTAAAAAACTTTTTAAAAAACAATAAATGTTTAAACTAAATAACCTGTAATTGTTTATTTCCTTAAATTACATTTTTGAACTATGTAAAGTGCTAGATAAATTTCTAATGATTTAGGTCTACTTTTGAATGTCTAGTGAAGTATTTTCAACTATATTATGAATTTGAACATTTTGCTCCAATACAATGATTTCCAACAAGGGTTCTGCATTGGATTGAAAAACCTTGCGAGATAAAAGTACAACTTCCCACCTTTTTTGTGAGTAAAAGAATCAAAATTATGAATTTAACATGACCTCTTAATTAATCAATGAAGCATTTGCCAGCACTCCCTCATAATACTATCAAAAAAGAAAGTTTCAAATTAAATTAGGAGACAATTAGAATCATTGTTATTCTATTTAATCCTGTAAGCCTATTATTATAATTGTAAATGTAATATAATAAGATAAATTTAACTAGTTTTTTCACTAATAACAAGGAGTCAAGTTTATTGAGACAATATCTTAGACCACTAAATAATCCTATTCCACCTGTTTTCATAGTGTTATGATAAATAAATCTGGACTCTTTTCAATATTTAAATAAAGTATTTTGGAAGTGGTTTTGCAAAATAAGGTCACTTTGACATTCTTTCTCTCACCCACAACCCTCAAAATTATTATTTTGAAGAATTTTATATTTGTATATACCTGATATTAAATTTGAATTGGAAATTTTATCCATTTATTGAAATGAAGTAAGTTTTAATTACCAGTTGGTTATAAAGTGTAAACAAAAAATTGTCATTAATCTTTAAAATACCTGTATGTTGAAACAACTTTTTGAATAAAATAAATATTATAAAATTTAAGATTATAAAAAAGTTAAGCTAAAATATTTCTTACCTTGCCGCGAGAATGCCAAAAGTATTTTCGATTACTCTTCTTCCTCTGCTTTGTCTATAATTGTATATAGTCTTTCTGTTATCCAAAAATGTTCCCGGGAAGGGTCTAAGGATATTAGATTTTAATGGGAAGTCTTCATCTGCCAAGAACACATGGGGCACAGACACATATGTGCATGTGCATGGCAGCTTTTTCGGTGGAGGGACTAATAAATTATTTTGCAGGATTTTTTTCCCATATTGGAAACTGCAAAAATTCCACCATCGCTTTGTCTGCCATATGCACCTATATCGACCGTGGTAAAACAATATCGTGCATCACAGCTTGCAAGAAGCACAATGCTGTGTGTATGTTTGTAATTATAGTACATGCTCCCACCATTATGAGGACACTGAAACAAGTAGTTTTTATTTTTATTTGACAAACAAGCTATTATAATACTATTGCTATTTAGTGTATTAATCAAATTTAAGTTTAAAAATAATACTTGTATTTCAAGTCGACTAAACAAAAGTAGATATTTAAGGGAGTGGTTACATAAATATCCACACTTACTTGAATAATAACATGCTTTCCATCGATAGCACCGACACAATTGGGAACCTGCCACATTCTAACAGTCCCTTTCAATCTCTTCCCAGCGTTGTTTGGAAGGCATTTTAACCTTAAGCACATCATTCACTAGTGTGATCCATAATGACTCACATGTTTCTTTAATTATTGCACTTGTAGTGCTTTTTCCGATTCTATGTTGGAAGGAAATTGGCATCAAGGGATTCTGTGTGTTCAAATACCTAAAATCACCAAATATTACAAATGACCTCCAAACACTTATTGGCTGTAGTAAACACATTTAAGGAAATATTTTAATGAAAGCAAGATGGTTGAAATGATATAACTTTGGTGGGCACATAACTATCATGTTTAATATGTTTTGCAGTTTATTTAAATCTATACTTATAAAATAACATGTCCTGACTGACTGACTGACTGACTGATTCATCATCGCCGAGCGCAAACTATCAAGGCTACAAGCATGAAATTCGGACTGTATATTCATTTTGTTATGTAGGCACCCACTAAGAAAGGATTTTAGAAAATTCCACCCCAAAGGGGTCAAAATAGGGGATGATAATATGTATGAAAGTCCGTCATTTTGAAAGTTACATAAATAAAATCTCGTATTTCGGTTATTGATGTAAAACAAATAAATACGTGTTTCAGGAATTTTGGAAATTTTATTTAATAAGGGATGAAAAAGGGGGTGAAAGTTTGTATCGGACTTGCATTATTTTTGATCTGAGGTCAAGTTATGGTCATCAACGTAACGTAATATTTTAAATTAATCTGTAAATACATATGTATATTTTCGTATTTGTATATAATCAACTTCCACGCGAGCAAAGCCGCGGGCAACAGCTATCTAGTTCTATATAAGATGTTCAAATCAATGTTATGGACACAATTTGCATTACATTAGAGTGAAAATAGTTATAAAAGTAATAAATATGTTCCTTAAGCATTATATTTAAAAATTAATCACTAATATAGCTTTAAAAGAGGCCTACTACATATACAAAATATTATAATAAAGTACAATCTCAACTTAAGGTAAGACCAAGCCTCAAACCCGTGGGAAGTGCCTCTCGCCCCACATACTTTTTATGTATTAGAGGGATTACCAGTGACAGTAAATTGTCAAATATTTCGGGTCTCACACGCAAAATATTTAAAAAACATTCCGGTTCACTCAACCGAGTGACTTGCAAGAGTGAATAGAAATCTCCCTGTTTCTGAAATGGTATAAATAAAAACAAATTAAATGTTTTAAGTAAAGTTTCACTAGCCTAAATAATTTTTTTTTAACTTTAAAATGTCCAATAAAATTAAAGGACCAGTTAAACTGTGAACGTTAATCATTTTATTTTGAGGTAAATTTAGGGTACAGAATGTTTATACTGTCTTTTGAGAAACTAGGCTGTATTTTTTACTAAAAAACAAAACAAAACCTTACAACGTTATTAATAACATAAGACACAAAAAAGTCAGCCTTTGAAATATTTAGAATAGTTTGTTAAATAATTAATTAAAATGTTTATTTCAGAATACACACCATGCTTGGAAATAAATAGGCTCTAAATGTATTAATTTGGCCAAAAGTTTGTTTTATTTTAATTTTAATATACTTTGAAGTTTAGGTTAAGCTGGGTTGATACATCTTTAATTTTTTATAAACCCAAAGGCCTATCTCTTTTTTTTATTATGAACACATAACAGATAATTTTTATTTATGGTAATTATTATAATTAATTATGGTTCAGTATATTATGTATGTGTGCAAGTTTGATTAATTTTAATTCACTAAAAGATTTATAATATAGTGTTGGGTAATGGGAATAAAGAAATAATATGCAATTTACAATATTTGAATTTGATTTAGTTTATAGATGGCTGACTTTTTTTTCTTTCTAATATTAATTTTAAGTGTTTGGTAAAAAAATTTTTTTTTTTAAGTGTAAATGTTATTGACCCATAAATTTATCATAAACTACCCATGCTTGGTTCATTTAAATTGACAGACTTTTTTTTAGCATCATGTCTTACTACCTATTCAGATTATACCAAATTATTAGGGCCTATAACTGCAGGCTAATATTGGCCTATTAGGACAAACTTCCTATCATTTTTGTTTGGGCAAATTATAATGTTATCTCCCAATTCTATCAAAAATTTTAGTTGAAAAGTATTAACAAAGATGAAAGTTTTACTCAAAATATTGTTATTGTGGGTTTTATACAAACATCTAAAGGATTTTAAATTTTATTAAAGTTTTAAAATAGGTATTAGTGTATTGCAAAAATTTGATATTTGTTTTGTTGAAGGAAATATTATTAACACACAAGAGACTAGTATGATTTTATTTTTTCAAAACAAATTTCGTTTGTTGGATTTGACAAATGAGCTTAATATTTAAGCATTATTACGATTAGAACGTACCTTTCTTTCAAAAATATGAGGTCGTTCATACCAGCGTCTATAAGTGTTCACATTGTTCTTCTTCAATGTATAAAGCTGCAAGCAGTACTATTTTCCTTTTTCTTTCCATTATAAATGTTTGACAGGTTATCAACACAAACAAAAATGGAGGCGATCAGCTGATTTTAAATCGTCATTTCAATGCATCATGGGTAAACAGACATTCTCAACTTTCCGCGAGTGCATGGACTGCTGCGCTACTAGGCAGAGCGGATACTCGGTGCTGCTATATATTTTCGGCGAGCGTGTGAATCAACAGTTACATGGAGAAATAAGGAGTAGAGGGGTGGTAACAATCAGTTCTGGGGAAAAGCAATGATAATGGGGGAATAAACAAAACTAGAATTTAACCACAATAAAAACTATTTACTTCACCTACCTAATTCCTTCTTTGATAGGTGGAAAACTGGTGGATGAGGATAGTTGGTTCATTAATTTGTTAATTCTCATTGATAAAATCTTTTGAGCCTTCTTCTTTGATGGGTGGAAAATTGATTTTGGTCAGATCATTATTTTGTAGTTTCTTGTTAATACATTCCTTTGAGTCTTCAGGTGGGTTGGCATCAATCTGTATAATGAAATATTATGTTAATAGCTGGAAATTATGTGAAAAGTTGACCTTCCTCCATGTTATGATCGTTACTACAGTCTTACTAGTAGTTCTGTGAACAGTAGACCTCACTCCATGTTGTTATTATTATTATTATTATTATTGTTGTTTAAAGGCCCATCGACACATCGAGGTCATTAGGGCCTTGAAATATATTAAAAACATAGTAAAGTCCCCATTGGGGAAAAAGATAAAACATTCACCATCTGAGACACTCCATAGGAGTACTCAAATGGGCTCTTGATACAAATTAAGTGATACACCTGCTAAAAAAAAACCACAAGTGTATCACTCCAATAAAAAGACAAAACAAACAAATTAAAATATAACATGTTAAAATGACACATGTTAAAATTATAATACGTTAAAAAGTAAAAACAACATGTTAAATTGTAATAAAACTGTTAAAAAGATCTCAATATGAGATAACATCCAAAAAAGCCACTTTATAAAAGTGACTCAAATGGCATTAAAAAGATCCGCCTGGCGTATAAAACGGAGTAAACAAATAACTCCAACCGCACTATCGCGTAATAAAAAACGTAAGTCACCTTTAAAATCAAGAGCCAGACGGATAGGGGCTAGTTTGCGACACTCCACCAAAATGTGATGCACACTAAGGGGAGTATCACAAAACTCACACACTGGAAGTGGATCCCCTCTCAGTAAAAAACTATGGGTCAATGAAGTATGCCCGACGCGGAGTCTCGTCACGATGACCTCCTCTCTTCTAGGCTTTCGTATAGAAGAGGGCCATCGCGACACACCGTCCCTGATGGACCGCAGCTTGTTCTGAGCAGGGGTCGAGGCCCACTTCTCGTGCCAGGTGCGTAATACTCCACGCAGAACATAACCCTTTAGGTCTAAAAACATGACACCCAGACTCGCCTCCGGAGGCAGGCGTGCTGCCTCCTTGGCTGCCTGGTCCGCCAGTTCATTTCCTGGAAGACCAGCGTGACCAGGAATCCAGTAAAAGGCGAGCCGGGTGCTTAATGAATCAATTTTTAAAATTTGCTCATGTATCATCTGCACGAGGGTATTCCAGGAGTAGAGTGTGGACAATGCCAACAGAGCACTCATGGAATCCGTGCAGATGAGGACAGAACGGTGACTACTTCGGTAAACAAAACACAAAGATTTTAAAATGGCATATAATTCAGCCGTAAAAACACTGGTTTCTTTAAGTAAACCAAATTTAAAATTGGATCCTTCCACAACAAAAGCACATCCCACGGAGGCTCCAGATTTAGAGCCATCAGTGTAGATGCGCTCAAATCCGTGAAAGCGAGTGGAGAGGAGCTCATTAAAGGTCCTCTCATATACAAGGTTAGGGGTGGTCGCTTTAGGGAACTTGGCAAGATCAAAATGGCATTTCGGAGGGCGTATTTTCCAGGGAGAAACTCGACCTGGTGATATGGGAATAGCCTTTGGCAGCTCTATCCCATACGTGTCGAAAACCGATAGCACCCGGATCCCAACCCGCCTTGTACTACGCCATTTGGTTTCATACAAGACACGGTTAGGGGGATGAAAAACAGGGCGGTAGGCAACATGCTCTAGCATGCAGTGCAGTTTTGACACATAAGATGCCAGAAGATAGGACCGCCGGTAAGAGAGAGGGAGCTCACCGGCGTCGGCACAGATGCTGACGACTGGACTGGTGCGAAAAGCACCGGTAGCCAGTCTAATGCCAGCATGGTGGACACTATCTAGCATCTTTAACGCCGAAGGTCTAGCTGAACCATAAACAAAACTGCCATAGGCTAGTTTAGATCTTACCAAAGCCCTATACAGGCGCATCAAGGTTTCCCTATTTGCACCCCAGGACCGACCGCTAACCACTTTGAGCAGGTTTAGTGCTTTTATAGACCTCGCTTTCAGGTCTTTGATGTGGGGGATCCAAGTTAATTTAAAATCAAATAAAAGTCCCAGAAACTTTACGGTTTCTGAGACTGGTAGAACGGCGTGGTTCATTAAAATATTGGGGCTGGCTGTATTCCGCGTAATCTATGGAAGTGGACGACCGTCGTTTTGGCTGCAGAGAAGCGGAAACCATTACGCGATGCCCACGACCAAAGATTGTTAACACTCAGTTGTATCTGTCGTTCAGCCCTGTGGAGTCTTGACGAACTGCAATAAATTGCGTAGTCATCCACAAAGAGGCATGAACGAATAGGTGAGCGCACGTTGTCCACAATACTATTTATCGCGATAGCGAACAACGTACAGCTCAAAATACTACCCTGAGGCACCCCATTTTCTTGAATAAAATCATTGGATAAGGTGTTATTCAACATTACCCAGGAAGTGTCTATCAGACATAAAATTAGATATAAAAGAAGGAAGGTTTCCTTGAAACCCCCAATTAAAAAGGGTTTTCAAAATTTCGTACCACCAGGTGCTTTCTCCAGATCGAAGAAGACAGCCAGAAGATGCTGCTTATGGAGAAAAGCGTCATGAACAGCCGTCTTTAGACGGACAAGATGATCCACTGTAGATCGGTTCCGGCGAAAACCACATTGAATATTAGATAGCAGATTGCGGGATTCTAAATACCATATAAATCGTTTATTAATTATTTTTTCCAATATGTTACATACACAATTAGTTAAAGCTATAGGTCGATAGCTATTTGGCTCTAATTTATCTTTGCCACATTTATATAACGGGATAACCATTGCTTGCCTCCATATTGATGGGAAGTGATGAGATTCCCAGACACTATTGAAGAGGTCCAGAAGATATGCGTGTCCGGCAGGGGGCAGCTGCCGCAACATTTCATAGTGGATATCATCTGGACCAGAAGTTGTGTTGCCCGCCTGGGAGAGGGCATACGTTAGTTCATCTTGCGTAAAAGGGGAGTTATAATCCTCCCCTTGACTTGGACCAAAATCAATAGTACGGCGCTCGATGCTCCGCTTATGCACCGTGAACTCGTCAGAGTGGCTCGCAGTGCTATAAATAGCGGCGAACATCGAGCCCAATACATTGGCGACCTCCATAGGGGAGGAGACAAGTGAACCTTTAGACATGAGTGCGGGTATATTATTAATGGTATTTTCGCTACTACGTACTTCACGAATGTGGTCCCAAACCTTGGTTGTGGGAGTGGAAATAGTAAGGGTAGAAATAAACTGTCTCCAAGACTCTCTTCTGCTTTCTCGAATAATACGGCGAGCTCTAGCACTTAAATCCGGAATCACTCCAGATTCTCCGAAGTAGGACGTCGATTAAAGATACCCAGGGCTCTTCGACGGTTAGAAATAGCCAGCCGGCACTCCTCCTTCCACCAGGGAACAGGACGGTGGCGCGGGTTTGGCGAGGATTTAGGGATGGATGCCCTCGCCGCTGCGATGACCGTCGAAGTAAATTGCCTAGCCTTAACATCGACGTCAGGAGAATGGGGTTCGTCGAATACGGCGATCTCGCGGAATTTATCCCAGTTAGCACGTTTAAGAACCCATTGGGATAACCGTGCTGTACTGGGAGGATCTTGAATTTGTGAAAGCAGAATGGGAAAGTGATCGCTGCCACATAGGTCCGAGTGAGCCTCCCAAAGGAAGTGATCAGCAATCCCGGGGCTACATAGAGCTAGGTCGATGGCAGAGGATACACCATTAAAGGTTGAGAAGTGTGTCTGTGTCCCGGTGTTCATTAACACCAGGTTTCCCGAGACAAGAATATCCTCTACCATCCTCCCGCGGGTGTCTGTAAAATTAGACCCCCACACCAGGTTATGGGCGTTAAAGTTCCCCAAGATGATATAAGGGGCAGGAAGTTGTATAAAGAGGGCCTCTAGAGTCCTCTTGGAAAAACGTTCACCTGGTGGGAGGTAAATGCAGCATACGGTTACCTCCTTAGGAAGGGAGACTCTGACAGCGATCACTTGGAGATCAGAAACAATATTAATATTCTTATGATATATAGTGCTTCGTGCGAATATAGCCACACCTCCGCTAGCCCGATCAAAGAAAGGCTTGTCGGTACGATACACATCGTACCCACGAAGCATTTGGTTGTCAGTTGGGCGGAAGTGGGTTTTCTGCAAACACAAGATGGGAGGATGCAGGGAAGAAATTAGTAGTTTAATTTCCTCTACACGAGCATAGAAACCCCTACAATTCCATTGTAGTAGCGACATTATTTATTAATATATAATTTAATTAATTATCCTCGCAATCCATGACACTATATTATAAAAATAAAAATTTATTGAGGACTTTTTTAGGTCCTCTTGCTTTTCCCAATCTCTCTTGGACCTCCCGCCTCAGGAGAGGCTTTGGTTTATCCTGTAGAGACTGGGTCGGGGGATCCTTACGCGAAGGCTTTGTTAAAGCCTTCGACGCTTTTTTTAAAGCCATTTTTTCGCCGTTCCCTCGCTGGTCCTTCCTCAAGGCACCAGTGGGACTCGCCTTTGTGACCTCACCTGTACCACCACTCATCCCGACCTACGGAGTTACTGATGTGGGGTTGAGCGGTTCGACAACGGTCGCACATGGTTTAGGACCCCGAGGAGGGCTCGGGGGTGTTCCTCGAGTGGGGCTCGGCAAGGTTCCTCGAGGAGGGCTCGGGGGAGGTCCACGAGGAGGTCTCGATGGGGTTCCCTTAGGAGGGCTCGGGGGGTTCCCCGAAGAGGCCTCCTCGGGGGTAAAGGTGGTGGAGGCGACTTCGGCGAGGGTGTCACCCCTTGTACTAATTTTGGCACCACCATAGATGGTGCTGGTTGTCTTTGAGTGTCTCGAGTAGAGACGAGTGGCACAGGTCGTGTAGGCGTATTAGCAATATTAACTGCGCAATGGCAGTTGGGGCAATTTATGTTCTGGCTTACAATTTGGCTATAAGATGTCTGGAATACCGGAGCTTGACTGGATACATATTCCTTGCGGGCCTGGGCATAAGGGATCTTCTTTTCACATAGGATCTCCAGGATTTTTTTCTACACCTTCCATTTCGGACAGGTCCGAGATCAAGCAGAATGCGGACCCTTGCAGTTGATGCAGAACTTAGGAGACTCAAACGGTGTATCGTGAGCCTCCTGTCCGCAATCCGCACAGGTTGGCCTTCCATGGTATCTCAGCTTCGTATGCCCAAATTCCTGGCACTGAAAGCAGCGCCGAGGATTGGGAACGTATGGCCTGACTCTGAGCACATGGAAGCCTGCTTGAACCTCCTTTGGGAGGATGGGAGTCGCAAAGGTGAGGATATAGTTGTCGGTCTTCTTATCTTGTCCGTTCTTTTTGGTAATGATACGGTACACTTCGGTGACGTGCTGTGGGGAAAGCTCCTCACAGATATCCTCAATGCTCACGCAGTCGAGGTCATAGCAAGTGACCACTCCCCTGCTAACATTGAGGAACCTGTGAGGTTCCACCTTCACCGGTATATTTGCCTTATTACTCAACGGTATTTCGGAGATCGCCATAATATTCGAGGATTGTGTGTCTGTCATAGTCTGAATCATAATGGTGCCATCACGCAGTTTCCTTATTAAAACGTCAGATTTTGCTGCTCCATTTATCACTCTTTCGAGGATAAATGGGCTGACACGTTTCAGATCTTCACTTTCATCTACTCGAGACATCACCAGGAAGCGGGGTTGGGGCCTCACCACTTTCTGGCTTTTTATCTAAACAGGGCTGGACGGCCTTACCCGTTTCCGCCTCTTATCATTAATACGGCCCTGTGAGGGGCCGGGCAGTAAGATGCCAGCAGAACTTGGCAGTACGGTGCCAGCGGACAGTAAGGTGTCAGCTGTGACAATGGACTCATTCATGAGTGGGAGGACAACCTGCAAAAGTACTCGGATCGTAGACCCAGGTTGATCCCAGTTGGTTCTACCACATAGGGCCCTGTTAACTCTTCCGGCGAGCGGCTCCATACGACGCTAGACATGACAACCTTCATATGGAGCATCGCCGGAAGAGAGGTCACCGCAGCAAGTGTATACATGAAATTGCTAATTTTACGTCCGGAACCCTCATGAACGCAACCGGTCTTTTCTCAAGGTAGAGTACCCGGTTGTCATCCCTAAGGCCCTTCTACCAAGATATTACAACCGGCGCACTTTCACTCAGGAGCTCAAAGCAGTGGTATCCAATATTAACCAAAGGAGTGCCGTGTTAGATGCCAAGGTCGTCAACAGAGGGGCCAAAGGTCTCTGTGCAGGATTTAACGGCATGGGAAGGGAAGAAAGAAGGAAGGAAGAAGTAATGAAAGAGAAGGTGGAAGAAGGAAGAAAGAAAGAGAAGGAAAAAAGGGGAAAAAAGCAAGTGAAAGGAAAGATGTAGGATAGGGTTATCCTGCACGAGGTACATCCCGCACAGATGCCTCCCCTTTTAGTCGCCTCTTACGACAAGCAGGGGTTACTGCGGGACTATTCTAAACCCCGTCCCGCAGGGGGGCATGTTATTATATTTACTACAATCTTACTAGTAGTTCTGTGAACAGTTGACCTCACTCCATATTATTATACATTATTATATGTCTCAATGTATATTTTTTACAATCAAATAAAAGGAAAAAAGGGAAAATCCGCTTCTTGGTTAAATTCAAGTACAGACAGATGAAGTGAAAATATAGAAATTATCTCACATTCACCATTTCAAACAATAATTCACAAAAAAAAAAAGTATATATTGTGAAAAAAAATATGAAAAAAATCTTTTATATAATAAAGAAAAAAATTAATGAATGACAATAAAAATATATTATCTATACTAATATTATAAAGAGGAAAGATTTGATTTGGTGTTTGTAATGGATAAACTCAAAAACTACTGGACCGATTTAAAAATTCTTTCCCCAATATAAAGCTACATTATCAGCGAGTAACATAGGCTATATTTTATTTTGAAAATTTAATTTATTTCTCATAAAAATGTCATTAGTATATTCTATAGTCGTTGGAAAAAAAAGTTGTTGAAGGGAAGATTAAAATAAAATTTGGGGAAACGAGGGAGTAAATTAAAGTGGAGGAAGCTGAAAAATTAATTTGATTTTAACAATTTGTTTGATTGGTGTATACACAATTCCTTTCGCGCCTAGAGCAAACAAAATTATAGAGGAATGAGATGAAATATAGGAGGGAGGGGGCTATACAGTGATGGTTGGACTGTATTTAAAAAAAAAGTTTTGTTTTTATATTGAGATAATGGATAATTTGAAGCTTTGTTTTACAGGATTCTTTACAATATTTTTTTACGGGGGAGGGGGCTAGTGTATTATAATTCAGACAACTTCACTTCTTCCATTTATATTCGAAAAAACATATCATCCGGCTCTGAAATAGTCTAGCTCATCTGCACGGTGACTCTTTGAGCTCAGGACCACTGGGGATGGGCTTGGGATAGCTACAACCTTAAAGTACCTGATCACTTTGTCCCTTAGGCCAACAATCACAATGTTCTACCTCTAATTTTGCATCTCAACAATAAAAAAAATACAGAGAAAAGGAAAAAAACCATATACAAACAAAATATTCAACAATGCAAGTATGTGTATATATATATACACACACACACACACACACACATTGAGTTGTACCATCTATGAGGGTAAATATTTAATAAAGAAAATTTAAAAAAATGTTTCACTTGCTTGTCTTATATTTTCATTGTAATTACCTACTATCCTGTGAAGCTCCGCTTACACTCTAAGATTAACGTAATCATACAAGTTTACAGGAAGCAAAATAGATTAAATCTGTGATAATATTTCACTTGATCAGAAGTAGATTATTTTGAATTAAAAAATAAGTAGATTTATATTGTTTAAATTTGAATATAAAATTCGATCATTTTTTTAACAAAATAAAATAGGTTATAATTTAAACAATGAAAGGTATAAATATAGTCTTTATATTATATTTCCACGAAGGACAAAATGCCAGAAAATTAGGATGTTCACAAATCAAATACTATTATAATTATTTTGAAGTATAATTTTCTTGATTGAAAAATAGCTTCTCGAGGAAATACCTGGAATAGTTCGTGAGATTTTGCTTGGAGTGACTTTACATAAAATAGTAATCGGCAACTCCCAACTTCATTTCTGTAGATTCCTCACACATCAGACTCATATTTAAAATCATTTCCTGAGGTGCAACACAATCCTCACCCGTAATTTATTCAATTTCCAACTCAGCGGACATGAAAAATCACCATTGTCACTCAAGATCTTCGATTATCCAGCCTCGTATCTCTCTTTTAATTGTCCGGGCCACTTCCGTCATTTGAAAACGTTCGAATCTTTAAAGAATAAATCTTCCAAAACAAAGAAGAATCCACTTTAAAAAAAGTTTGTTTGGAAAAAATATATTAATAATTTTAAAAATTAAAATGATATGAACAGGAAGCAAGAAGTAAAATATGTTGAATTTAAAACGAATACAAAATCAACTGTTTCTTTTACATATAGGAGTATGATTCTTGAATTGCGCGCTTAGGAAATTATGAACCAAATAAATAAATCATATCATCATTTGCTAGAGGCTCATTCTGGTAGCGTAGCTTGCAACTTTCTAACAATTATTTCAAATTGTAACCACTGAAGACTACGACACAGCGATAGTTTGTATTCATTGCCAAATAATAAAATTTTTGATATTTGGTAAAATGAATATTATTGCCCTCGTGGTATATTTGAGGCTTTTTATATTTCAAAAAATGTGTGTGCATTTCACTTTCAAAATCTTAGCATCGCATTATGTGTGAGACTGTACTAATATATTCACGCTAATAAAGTATATAGAACCTTTACCAACCTGTTCCATTAAATAAAAACACATGTGTATGCACTTGGCATTTACAAATACTTACATGGATTTCCTTTTCACCTGAAAAACTTGGCTCCAACTTGATTTGATAATCACTATCAATCTAATGAACAATAAGAGATTTGTTTTAAACTGTTGAAATTATATTGAAACCTTAGAGATCAGAAATAGTAATAATTTCCAAGTTATTAATTAAATTAACAATAAATTAGGCTAATATAAAAGTAAATGTTATCATGTTCTTTAACCCTTACGACAGTGCTTTCTCATGAATTTCAAGGTGTTCTAGATCCAAATATATGATATCTCTCACATTGTGATTTTGAGGGAGACCTTGGATGAGGACCAAAAGGATCTATCTTTTCAACATTACCAACTTCTTGTGATTGACATCACAACTCTTATCATAGACCAAAGAATATCCTTTAAATACATAATGCTTACTAGATTTTTTATAACTGGTTCTTACTACCTATCAGGGTTATGGTTGTAAACATTTTGATGGGGGTGTTCAAAGCTTCAAAACTTTGGCTTGCTTCTAAAAAATTGTCAGCTGAAAAATTTGCTTCGAAAAAAAATTTTGTCTTCGACAATTATGAAGCTCCGCCAATCAAAAAATATGGATCTAAAATCACAGTGGGGATGAATTTTGGGGTTCTGTTTCTTTAACTGTTTACGTCCCCAATTATATGAGAATACCTTCCATCAAAATTTTAGCTTCCCATCTCATTAGTGTTATTTAAATATTTAATGCAGGGATAACAAACTTAAAGTTCTTGTAACATAACGTTCACTTAACTTTCAGGTAATATTCAATTCATGAAAAAGAAAAATTAATGTGTGATCAGGATTAACATGACTTAACATAACTCGAGCAAAACACAGAAATAGGATTTTAACAGTTTGAAAAAAAAACTAAAATTAAGAAAAGACATTTAGCAATGATTCAGCTCTAAGTACTTGCAATAGAAGCTTATTGAAACTGGATATACATAATAGGGTTTATAAAGGTTACAACGTTTTAGAGTTCACAAAAGATGAAAACACTATAAGGAAGAAATCATCTACATTCAATAAACAAACAAATGAAGTACTAAATAACCATGTTGACGTGGCTCACAAAATTATTGGCTGGATACAACATTTTAGTAAGTAAACTTTCTATTAACGTTCTAGTAACGTGAAAGTTCTTCCTTGAACAACTCTTAAGAAAAGTGAACATTAATAATCCATTAAGTTAAATGCATCATGATAGCTTCCCTTTAAAAGCATAAGGACATCTGGTTAGGTTATGTTATCATTAAGTGAATATTAACATGATTGTGATCCCCATTTTCAATTCCACTTTTTGATCTAGACCAATATGAGAGTTCCAATTCCAGCTCTGTCGTTGTGGTTAGTGGAGAGTTCTTAACATTCTTATCCATCTTAGAAAGAGGAAAAAATAATCTGCCATCAGTGGCCTACAAAGGAAACAGCAAATTAAAAGAGAAAATTATGTAAACATCTTTTTACCAGTTAATCTCATAATAAAATAGGCAACAAATATATTCTTTAAATTAGATAAAAATATCCATCTCTCATTTTGCAATTTTTTTTTTCCAAAGTATGTACACTTTCTTAACCGACTGACTAGATCAGCACATAACTTACAAACTAACTTAAATCCATAACAGATACACAACATCCAGCCCCCGGCCATTATTAATTTATCAATGTAGAAGGGTAAACCCAAATTTCACCCATGATAAATTGTTTGGCCATACAGAAAATCAAACTCAAGACATTAAACTCAGTCAGTACACACGCTACAGACTGAACTAAGGTATTTAGCATTGATATGTAGGGATGGGGTAAGGAATTCATAATCATCAACTGTTTACAGCCTGTGGCCAGGTCAGCTTAGTAGACTAATTCCATTATCCTCTATCCTTCAACTATTCTTACTCCTTTTCATTTCTCTTCTCTCAGTTGATCATTTCCTGTTACCTTCTCCTTCAATCTCTTTTGTGGCCTCTCTTACGGTCTATTTACTACTTACTTTGCTTTTTTCACATTCATTGGCCTCTTCTCTTTTTTCATCCTCATTACATGTTCAATCTATCTCACGCTTACTCCCTCTACTATTTGATGTACTCCAACATCCTCGTTAAATGCCCATACCATCTCAGTCTTGCTTCCTCTACTATCTAATGTACTCCAACATCCTCATTACATGCCCATACCATCTCAGTCTTGCTTCCTCTACTATCTCATATACCCCTTGTACCCTTGTTTTTCCTCGTAACAGCTAACATGCCTCCTCACAAACTTATTCTCATGACCTCCACTTGTATAATTACAACCTGCTATTTAGTCACAGCTCCTCTAACATCACATTCAGAGCCTACTGCTGAGAGACGAAAGGAGCTAGTCCCTTTCATTATCTTTCCTTATAAACCCACACTCTTGTGTTGCTATGAGAACTCGGTGGAAGGTTCCACAAACATTAAAATTACTATAGTTCATCTGCGACCAACTCTATAGTCTAGTGATCAAGAGTTTCAGGCCACAAAACCAGAGGACCCGGAATCGATCCCTGGCACTTGGATTCTTTACATGAAGCATTGGGTCTGGTATGAAACAAACGAAGCCTCATAATGAGAACTGAGCTGCCTGAATGTAAAAGTAGCTGCTCCACACTAAATAATAATAATAATAATAATAATATTTAGAACCACGTCTTACTACCCGTGATAAGGACAAATTATTTATAAGTATACAAATAAGAACGACAGTTGATGTGTCTCCCTTTCCTGGGGGGAAGGGGGGGTCCACCAGATGAGGAACTGAGTCGGCGGCCTAACCGTCAGGAAGGGGAAACAATAAAACTTCGAGTACCTTCTAACAGTTTGAATTTGCCACGTTCCCATTGGTGCAAATTCAAACATGGTAAAGAAGGGTAGGACGGTAATGACCAGTAAATAGCGGTCCAACCGAGGTATTAAGGAGGGTTGGGCCGAGAAAATCGGGCATTCTGGTTTTTGAATTACAGGAGGACTCGGGTGAACTGTGTGACGCTCGGGTACCATAATGATGGGGGGACTTCACTATTTTATTAAGCATAAAAGTTGTAATCAGGTGATAACGTAATTAATAAAAATGTGGTGTGTTACAAATAACATTAATAATTCATTATACCCTATACTTTCAATATTTTAACGGCCAAAATAAGTTCAACTAGAAAAGAAAAAGGTATCGTAACACCCGTTCGGGTTATACGCTTTAAGTACTAATTACGCTAATGGATTAGGAATTGGGAAGGTTGAATTAGAGGAAGTGAACCCGCATTTGCGTGGAGGCAGAGTGGAAAACCATTTAGGACCCCCCCCCCCCCCCAGTTCACACGACCGAGATTCGAACCTCGATCTCCCCGTCCTCAGCAGTCGAACTCAACATGACAAGCGCGTTAGCAACTACGCCACCGAGGCGGGTTCCACACTAAAAACAACCGAGACTAACGGCCGGAGAGTTCATTGTGCTAATCACATGACATGCTGGTTAGGTGTCCATCAGAGCCTATTCTGCCATTTAAAACTGGAATAGCCTATAGTCGATACGAAGGACTATTGGACAACCAACCCTTGAAAAGTAAATGTGTGTGTGCTCGACGAGTCTGTAGACTCTGCCTTTCTAAGTGGTTGAAACTGCCATGTGATTAAGGATACAAACTGTTTAAGCGTGATTCCCCTCTCGGCGAGACTTAATGCTATAACAATCAACTATAAAATGTTTTGTTTTTTGTGCCCGAAATAATTTAAAGTTTTTCTCAATTGAGATGAATTAAACTTTTCGAAAGGAAATATTCTTGAGCTAGGCGCAAGCAGACGTTATCCCATCTGAACAATTATTAACAAAAATAACTACACACCATATTTTGACAAAACGTCTAGGATGGGCTACATTTGAAAGTGCAGTCACAAATAATATATTTAAAACATGAGCGAGTTAGTATAATTGTAATAATAGTAACATTGGTGAAGTAATTTAGATACGCGCGCGATTACTTTGCTGTGATTGGTAGTCCTTGGAAAGTTAAATTGGAATCAAATTACATGGAGTGATAGGAACTAATAAATTAAGGAAAATACTCTGTTCACTGTTCGAGTGTTGAGTCGATCTCTCTTACAGAATATTACGCACCTAAAGGCCCAGACACAGATTTCGTATCCGTGGTCCGTACTCCGTGCTCCTGGTCCATAAAAAATTCTACTCACGATTACAGTCTCAATATCCGTAATCGCGTGACCGTTTCAACCAATGAGATAGTAAGAGACTTCATCCAATCAAAAATTTCGAAAGAAAATAGTCTTTGCACGGAGCGTGTGTCAAGCAGTCAGCTGATCAAAGAAACCAAAAACAACTTTGTTGAGAAAACTTCCAGTATTTATATTAATATATAGGTTAAGAACAATCACAAGAAATATATTTATAACTTTATTTTAACTATCAAACTTAAAATAATAAGTGTTTGCAATAGCCTGAAACTGCTAAACTGATGTAGGCCTACTAATATTTTGGATGAAAAATCACTAGTATCCATAATTTATCAATTACAAAAAATTAAATGACTCTAGTAAATGGAGTATAAACCAAATAATAGGGGTTTTGAACCTACAAAAGCAAAGCCAATATTTCTGAGAACTTGGTATTTCTCAGAAAACACTTTCCTAGAAGCCGCTCTTTCCGGGGTGTTTAGATTTTTAGAAAAATGTTTCTGAAATAGGTCCGCATGTAGCCATCTTTTCATTTTGTACATGTTTCCATAGCGACGGATTCTATCACTGCTATTATTTCTTTATTTCAAGGCGCATGCGCATATTTACTCGGCTGTGATTGGTAGTCCGTATAAGCGAGTCCGTAGAAAGTTAAAGTTGGGCAACTTCTACGGAGTAAGGACTTATGGATATGGACTTGTGGCCAGAGCAATCTGATATTGTAGCCTCGATTTCTTACGGACCCTGGACTAAGGACCACGGACCTACGGATACGGAGTCTGTGTCAGGGCCTTAATACCTTCGATATTTAATTAGTGGTTGCATATCATAGGATTAACGCATTGTTATTAACTTCCTCATTTATACATTTTGAACAGTAAATAGATAAGTATTGTTTATTGAGTCTAAATTAATAATGATAGATCATTGTTGTACAGATATTTCCGCTAAGAGAATAAAGGGGGGAGAAAACACCAACATTTCGAGAGACTTACTTATTTAGTTACTCTATGGCATTAGGTAATTATTACGTTAAAACTTTGGTATCATTATTATTATTATTATTATTATTATTATTATTATTATTATTATTATTATTATTATTATTATTATTAGCACCGCGTCTTACTACCCGTTCGGGTTATACGCACTTACGCTAATGTGTAATGGTAGGGTGATTGTGAGATGAAATGAAGGACCTACAGTTTAACGTGGAATCCGAACCACGGTGGCGGCCTAGCATTCCACACATTCACAAGATGTCTTGTCAGAGGTGTAGGAAGGGTTTGGAAATCAGATAAATCTGTGCCGGGACCGAGGATTGAACCCCGGCCGCCAGCATAGAAGTCTGACACCTTACCCCTAGACCACCAGGTCACCAAAACTTTGGTATCATCTCTGTACAATTAAACCTGATAAAAGTATATCAATATGTTTGCCAATATCTAAAAAACTATCGGTTTTATAAAAATATATTTCAACCAAATGTTTTATTTTTATTTTTAAGAGTGCTACAATTTTGCAAGAAAAAATTATTTATCTCAAATTAGTGTGAAGATATGTAAATTTCCGTTTCTGTAACGCATAAATATGAATTTTAATCAAAATCTCTAAAGCTGATTTTTATAAAATTGAATATTTCTCTTTTTATCTCTTAGTAAACTACCTACTCTTAATTTTATGGTAATACAGACGGACAGGCGGACTTGCAAATTTAATTTTAGGGTTTGGGGGCTAATGAAACTTCAACATTCATCAAAATCCTGGGTTATATTTTGTTGAATATCATAATACTCTACTTTAAGTGTTAGAAAAGTTAAAAGATATTAATATTTTAATTTAAAATTATTGATTTTATAAAAATATATTTAAGTTAAAATATTTGTTATTATAAATAGTTAAAGATTGGTTATTTGTCTTGATAAGTAACTTCATGACTGAATGATTTACGGAGATTTAATTGAAAATTAGAATTTATGCATCAGTACGAAACACTTAAGTCATTTTTACACATTAGCAGTAGTCATTTTATTTGAAATTTTGATCAAATCTTAGAAATGAAATTGAATCAAAATCTTTAGTGCCGATTTTGATAAAAATTGGTTAATTATATTTCTTCCTTTAAAGAAACTACATTAAGTTTAAGGTAAAGGTGACAGGAGGTCTTAGGGGTAAGGTATCAGACTTATGTGCTGGCGGTCCGGGATTCAATCCTCGTTCCCGGCACAGATTTTACTGAATAACAAATCCTTCATTCACCTCTGACAAGACGTGTATTAATCCCAGCATCTGAACGTTTGGAATGTCAGTTCTCTACCGTGGTTCGGATCCCACGTTAAACTGTAGCTCCTCCATTTCATCTCACAATCACCCTACCATTACACATTAGCGTAAAAGCGTATAACCCGAACGGGGTAGTAATAATAATAATAATTTTTTGGTAAGATATCCAATTCCAAAAACCTCTCGGCACAACACTATTAAAACCTTAGATTTCAAGTTTTAACCCAATGGGTTAAATAATTTATGCTCTAGCCCAAGGTACAGACAGTCACACAGTCATACAGACATACACACAGACAGACAGACGACATACCGAAATATAATTTTTCTGTCTCGGTGGTCCAGAAACATCAACATTCATCCAAATCTCGTGTTTGATTCTTTGTATGATCACAATAATTTCTCTACCTGTAAGGTAGCGAGAAGGTAAGAGTTTAACTGCTTCGTAGTAGGTTTTTATTTATTCAAAAGGTCTGACACATTGGATTAGCTTCCTTGTTTCTAAATATAACTATTTTCCCCCCCTCATTTCTTCTTACTACAAGTCCCAGCTTTATTAATTTAAGTAGAAATAATGTACAAACATTTACGTGGCGGTAGATTGGAAACTTATTTAGGAAAAAAAACACTCATACCCAGGGCTGAGTTTTAACCCTGCTTTCCTCATCATCGCCAAAACAGACCAGATTAAGGGGGAACTCCCACCAAATATCTAAAATACTTGTACTACTAACCTCCACAAATCTGATGGTAGTTATTATTTAATAGATTTTTAAATTTTTCTCCTATTAAAATAAAGGTTGTTTGTTACAACAAAAGTTATTTGGTTTCTGTAAATCCAACTATTAAAAATATATAAAATATTGAACTTTAACGTTTTAAAATAATTTTTATGATTTTTCTTCCATGATTATGCCCAAAATACCTTTTCAAAAATTTTATGTCTCTGTTTTCAAAAAGATTGTCTCTTTGGCTATTTTCTGAATAATTTAGATTTTTTTTAAAAAAAATATTAAAGATGTATTTTAATTAATAATTTGAACAAGGGTCGTATTTTAAAAAACTATATTTATTAATTAAAAATAAACTTAAGAAAATATGTAAACAATTATTATTTCACCCCATGCATAATTGAATACCTTTTCACCTGAACAGTTTTCTGAACCAGCACAACAAGTGTTGTATTTTTTAAAAGAGAATATTGTTGTTTTTAAATTTGAGTCTACCGGCCGGTTGCTGTGTGTGTCTCGTGAAGCCATTTCCTCCACCGCTCAACGAACCGCTAGCTCCCCTCACAGTTCCATGAGGGTGTGTTGCAACTGACGTCCCAAACAGACATTCTTCAGTGAGAATAATTTTAATGTTTTTGTTTGTTTTTTTACTATAAAAATCAGTGGCGGCTCATGACCTTTTTTCATGGGAGGGCACAACATTGAAAATAAATAATAATTAATAAAAATATAAACTCACCTCTTATTTATTATATTTTGTAATGGAAGTCCATCCTTCTTTCCTTGATATTTGAGAATACCTCAATAACTTTGTTGTCGAAATCAGAAATTGAATTAATAAATTTCTTTTCGACTGATAGAACTGCTAAAGCATTTAGTCTGTTTTCCGTTATTGTACTCCTCAAGAAAGTCTTAATCCTTTTTAAGGTAGAAAAACACCTTTCACATTCACTTGTTGACATTGGTGTAGTACAAATAATGTCCAATAGTTTGAAACTTTCAGATAAAATCTCACGCAGGTTATTTTGTGAAATAAACACTAATAATGATAGCACACCCTCAACTTGGCACATATCATCACGACTGTAAATTACATTCAATTCACTCTTTAATTTTATAGCGTTTAACATGGAATAGGATGCAACAGTTTCGTTAAACACATTTTGAGGAAAAGATTTTTGATAGTTTAGAAAAAAAATGAATTGAATAATTTTGCTGCACTTAGGTGACTTTTAAAATCAAATTTATCCTTAATTTGGGATAGAATAGTGTCACAAACTTCTTTTGCAGCAGTATTTCTACTTTCTCCGCCGGTGGATGAAGTTTTCTTTCTTTTTTTATTTGGGTTCTTCAACCTCGTCGGTACCATTTCTAATTTTTTTTTTAATTTGTATCTCAAATTGTTCAATAGCTTTCTCCAAATATAAGCTATCAATGCCACGCACTTGAGTTTTATTTTTAAAAATGTCCACGTGTGGTATAATTAAATGAAATTGTTTCAGCCAATACATGAATTCTGAACTGTTTAAGTGGTTCAGTAGGCCACTTGCTTCATTTAGGGTTTTCGAATCTACTTCATCAGAGTCTATGATTTTTTTCTAAGCATTCCTTAAATGAGTCTTTGTAGTCAAATAAAGTATTGACTGTTCTGCTTTTAAAATTCCAGCGAGTTGGAACCGCTCGTGGTAACCTTTTCTTAACAATTTCGTCAAGGAACGCTGTTCTTTTAGGTGAACGGGAAAAAAATGAAGAGAACGCTTGTAAATTAGCGAAAAAGATCTTCACTTTTTTGTTACATTGCGCTCCTCGTTCCATAATTAGGTTAAATTGATGTGCATAGCAATGTACAAAATAGCCATTTGGATATATTTGTTTTATTAATGATTGAACACCATTATTTTTTCCACTCATAACGGCTGCACCATCATAACTTTGTGCAATTAATTTGTGTGATGGAATATTTAATTTAGTTTGAAGTGCTTCTAGTATGACTTTGGATAAAATTTGTGCTGTATATCCAGATGGTTTAATAAAAGACCAAAATCGTTCACAAATTTTCCCATCAAAAACGTATCTAATTATAATTATCATTTGTTGTTGATTGGAAAAATCAGTAGTTTCATCAGCTTCGACTGCAATAAAATTTGCTGAATTTATCTGGGTCTTTACTTCAGTTTGATAAACTTGAAACATTGAATCCAAAAGTTCATTTTGGATGGTTTTGGAGGTACCTTTAAATACATTTGATTCTTTCAAATGCAATGCAAGAGCAGAATCTAGCTCGGTTGCAAAATCAATTAAAACTAAGTAAATACCACGATTATCAGAAGTAACCCTCTTCATCATGACCAAGTAAAGCTAATTCAAAAGCCCCACAGAATTTAATACACATTATTAAGCGACGTAAAATGTATCTGTTGTTGTCAACGTTTTCATTGTGATTTTGTTTTTGTTGAGCATACGCACTACTTAATTGCTTCCGAATATCTATTTTTCCCAACACATTGTAGTCCACTGCTGCATTTAAATGATTTAATGATAGCTCATGCTTCTTAGATCTTTCTGATAAATGTTTTAAATCAGAAAAACCACCTTTAATCCATGTAGAAGATTCTTCCTTTGAAAGCAAACAAAAGAAACAAAATAATTTGTTAGTCACTTCACACCCGCACATCCACTTATATTTATCATAAATGTTTTTATTAAAATGTCTATGATAGGTACGTGATATATTCGAGGAAGAACAGTCTATATTTAAAATTGGCATCGGCCTGCCTTTATTCTTAATTAAAAGCTTTTCATCAAAACTAATGTTATTATGAATAATGTACTGCACAGAATTAATATCGGAATTCATTTTTTAAACACTTGAACCGTTGAACGAAGAACTATAATAAATTAGTCAACAGTTATAAACATTCGCGCGCGATTGACTAGTGACAAAACACTTTGGTTAACTGTTCTTCGGTGATGGACTGAAAATGTGAAGCTTGACCTTGAACGGACTGACAAGTATTCGGCTACTTAACAATGGATGAGGATGCGAGCAGCAAGAGAAAAAATGTGTCCTTTCTACGGCCGGTATTACACTATCCTATTTTTCTTCGATCAAAGACATAACACATTTCTTTGATCAAATATAATTTATGATAAATATTTGATGCCGTCTTTGATAAAAGATGTGTTATCACATATCACATTTCTTTCAAAGTTTCTACAATTACAGTATTGTGTTATTTCTAAAATGAGCTAAAATGGTTTAATTTTATGTGCAGTGACTGTGAGTGAGAATGTGCTAATTTCTTTGCTGTTAAAGTGAAAAGAAAACCTGCGAAACATAAAAAAGAATTAATAAAAAATAAACATTTACGTCCATCACCCACACACCCGCTTAATCAATTTGTACAAAAATATTATCCAATCTTCCCTCTCTTTTCTCTTAGTAATTTTTAAGCATTTAAACAAATTACAAAGCTATCCATTGACAAAGCGACACCAAATTTTTCTAAATCATTAAAGTGATTATGTTGTTAGTCTATTTTTTTAATTCTTAATATTGAATTTTATATTTAGGTACTATTTTTTATTTATAAATAATTATTAAATATTTCATTTGAACTATTACATTTTTAAACACTAAAAATACATTTAGTTGAAAAGTGCCCCTAGGATATTTGCGCCCTAAATTCATTTCTATTATTAACTGTCTCTCACGCCCAGGTTAATCTTTCAGTTGCCATTTTCTTTGATAAAAGCCTAGAGTATGTTCTATAGCGTAAATCTTTGCAAAAATATTTCCTTTGATAAAAGATATTGAACGACATTTCTTTAACAAATAAATGTGACCGTGTAATACCTCTCCCAGCAAGCCCTTGCCCTTCAGTGATGTGCATCTCCTACTCAAGACAAGACACCTCTATCTCCAAGCTTCTACTCGCAGGGGAGCACTCAAATATTGCCCCACTTGAGAGTTGCGCAGAGCTGTTCTGAGCATCCCGTCCCTTCCCTCGCCTTCCTCTTGTCCATCATGACTTGGGGAACATTCACTACTTTGCCCCGATCGGGAGCTAGTTGCTTCGTTTGGAGGTCTTCGCTCAGCAATTTTAAATGTCATAATTATTTTAAGAAAACTAGAAAAAAGGTTTATTTAATTCTAATATTTCTCTTGTTTATATAGCTTAAATAATTATTATTATAGCTTATAGTTGTTTGTATGAATAACTTGGTGTTTAGGTGGGAGGGCACGTTCCCTTGTGCCCTTTAGGACGAGCCGCCACTGATAAAAATGCAATACGTTTTAAGTAATATTATTTTATTTATTTAGTCCATGTGTGAATTTTTGAAGTTATACTTCTTTAGGCGCGTTATGAAAAAATGATGAGAATGAAATTTTAAGATGCGCGTGCATCACTGTAACACAAAAGTAACAGGTTGAAGTTAAACCGCTCATTAAGTCTCGAAAAAATAAAGCTACACACAAAATAGAAATATAACATCTGTTAGTCGCGCATGTTGGTACGCTCGTCGCCTCTGATCACTGTTTTCATATATATATAATATTTATCCACATGTTTCTAGTTTCTACATTCACAACACGTGTTTTAGTTTCATACAAGTGCGAATTATATATGTGCTAATAAATTATATTCAGTAGTGATTTAAATTGAATATTTTGATTAAAATTATTTACTATTCGTAAATATTAGTGAAAAAAATTGTGCTTATAGACTTTTTCAAGTGCTCCAATATAATTGAGTTTAACTATCCGTATGTATTATTTATTGATATAAATTAAAATATTATTTAACATAATTAATACTAAATATTATTAAATTATTATTGTTAAATATTTATTACTGGTTATTTAATATTTACAAAATAAAGAAAAAAAATGGGTGTGTGTACTTATGTACGCGCGTGAGAAGTTATACTTCTTTGGCATCATTAAATAAATATTTAACAATAATAATTTAATAATATTTAGTATTAATTATGTTAAATAATAATATTTTAATTTATATCAATAAATAATACATACGGATAGTTAACCTCAATTATACTAGAGCACTTGAAAAAGTCTATAAGCACAATTTTTTTCACTAATATTTACGAATAGTAAATAATATTAATCAAAATATTCAATTTAAATCACTACTGAATATAATTTATTAGCACATATATAATTCGCACTTGTATGAAACTAAAACACGTGTTGTGAATGTAGAAACTAGAAACATGTGGATACATATTATATATATGAAAACAGTGATCAGAGGCGACGAGCGTACCAACATGCGCGACTAACAGAGGTTCTATTTCTATTTAGTTGGTAGCTTTTTTTGTTTCGAGACTTAATAAGCGGTTTAGCTTCAACCTGTTACTTTTGTGTTACAGTGATGCGCGCGCATTTTAAAATTTCACTCATCATTTTTTCATAACGCGCCTAAAGAAGTATAACTTCAATAACTTAATTTACATTACATGTAATACGCATGAATGAATGAAATTGAAAACTACAGTATGTACATCACACAGCATGAGTTCAAATTGTTATATGTTAAAATGTGTTAGTGTTAAAGTCCAAGCAACACTAAATGCCATATCCCACATATTGTGAATTTCAGGTAAATACTGTTGTGTTTTTCAACAACTAGATTTGAAGTTCATGAACAAGTCAAACAAGATTTTGTCTAAATTGATATGATTATTAATGATATACACAACAACTGAACTAATAAATAACACTGGTATTATGTATTTGTGTAAGCAAAACAAGAACACAATGTCGGGCCAGGAGAGTGATGCTGAATGCCATGTGGAGTTTAGGTGTTTTGAAGGGGATGTAAACAAACAAGCTAGGATGGATTATTTGAACAGTGATAGAGGAAATAGATCAACGTTTGATAACTTCACAGGCAATAGTAGTGATGAGGATAGTGCCTCAGTGGTAGTAGGCCAAGGTGGATTAGTTGAGATGGCGATTCAACTGCCAGTGGGAAATGAGATTTTGCTTGCCAAAACTGGAAAGGGCCAAGTAGTAGAGTTAGGTAATCAAAGTTTAGAAAGTGAAGTAGGCCTAGTTATTGATAATAACAACAGTGATGGCCAACTTCTAGTGGAAAACCATATTTTGTCCGCAGGAGTTTGTACTGATCTGACTGTGGAAGTTAATCGAATTACTGGTAATGAGAAAGTAGGCCCAATTTTACCAAGTGTCCCCTCTGAATCTTTACAACCAAACAATCCTGAGATGCAGCGGCTGTGCGCAATAATGTTATTTGAGTTTAAGGAAATTCACTCAAAATTTGAGAAAGCTGATTTGAACTTAAATTCAAAATGTATGGAGGTTAATGAAGAGGTTAGGGAAGTCAACTACAGGCTGGAAAAATTTGATTTAGTTTTGAATAAGAGAATTGATCAAGTTAGCACTGAGATAGTGACCCAAGGCCAAAACCACAAAACTTTAATACTCGAGAGTAGTCAGAAACTGAAAGGGGAGATAGATCAAATAAATCAGACCTTAATATCAAGGATCGAGGCAGGGCAGATATCAGTAGGAAAAAGAATAAAAGAAACCAATCAGGCACGTGAGAAGAGATTCAGTAACGTACAAGTGGAGGTTGATCAGTTAGGACGAGCCAAGGAGAACATCACAACACAGCTGACTAAGGTAGATGAGAGGTTGGTGGTGTCTGAGGCTAGGCAAGGACAATTAGAAAAGGAACAGGAACTGCTAATAAATACACAATTTGAGATCCTGACAGAAGTAAATACCCATAAGGAACAGGCTAATAAATTAAATCAGGAGGTTAAAAAAAATTGGAGTAGTAGAAAACAAAGTAGTAGACATAGACTGGCAGATCACTCAAGTGATAAATGCAGAGGCAGCTAAGCAGAATTTTGAAAAGGAAATTGATGGCGTCAAATTAACCATAGAAGCGCAAAAAGATATGAGTCAAGATTTAATTACGTCCCAGATTAGTCAAGTCAGAAAGGAATGTAGACAGAATGGAGGTCATGGCACGGGCCTAAAAGACAAATATGAGGAGACTGTAACGCAGTTAAGCAATCGGATTGAGGAATTAACTGTAAGAATGAGAAAGGCTGAGGTTGCTGATAGTCGTAAGTTAAGTGGGACTGAAGGTCTGGAATCGATACCAAGAAGTTTAAGTGAAGTAACCATGTCTCTAATTCCCAAATACAATGGGAAAATGGGGAGCATCTCTGCAGCCCAGTACATAAAAAAAATAGATAGAGCACTAAAGGGTGGGCATTTTGTTGAACAACAAAAAATCGAGGTGCTGATGGTAAATTTGGAAGGTGAAGCCAGGGCCTGGGCGAGTAGTTTGGAAGGAGAGTGGGATACGTATGAAGTGGCAAAGGAGGTGTTCTTAAAAAAGTATTGGTCTCAGGAGACGCAGGACGACTTCCTCCAGTACATTTTCAACGGAAAATACCATACCAAATTAGGCTCGATGGGTGAATATTTCCGCTGAGTATCTAGAATGTCCTATGGGAGATCATAGGTTGATGGGACATCTAGCTCGCCATTTCCGTCCAAATGTGCAAGATGCCTTGATGATTGCGAATAAGGGAAGTTTGAAGGGCATGGAGGAAGTGCTAGTAGGGTTCGACAATAGGTGGGAAAGAGATAGGGAGGTAGAACAGCGTAGTATGCAGAGCAGAGAGAGTGTTGACAGATCTCGACAAGGACCATTTCCACCACACCATGGGAGAGGAGAGGTTCAAAACAGGAACAATGGGAACCAACCGTCCACTTATAATCCAGAACCAGGCAGATTCAATCAGTCACAGCAACCGTGGCAGAGGGAGAGAGAGTATAGGTCTAGGAATCAACACAACCTTTCTAGGGCATATAACCAAGGACATAGAAATGAGAATGGGCCAAACCAAAGAAATGACAACCCTAACCTAGCACAAACTCACTGGGTGAGAGCGCAAAATCTGCAACCTGAGACAATAAACCGTATGCATTTGGATGCAGGTGTTAGAGAGTCGGAAAACTTGTAGGCCAACTATGCAATGGTCCGGGCATGGGAGGTAGTAGGAACAAGAGACGGACGATGGAGCAGTTAACCCACTTAGAGTATATGCACCAATATGTAATATTACAAGGCAGTCCCAAGGAAGATTTGTTACACGAGGGAAATAATAAATTTGAGTTCTGTAAAGTTATATCGCCAGAGATACACGGAAGAGTAGGCGATTTTGTAGTAGAGTTATTGATAGATACTGGCTCGGAAATAACTGCATTATCTCAAGAGTATTACGAGCAAATAAAAGAAAATAATCCAGAGATGAAAATTCCTGTATTGGCTGTGAGTAATATCGTGATAGTGGGGGCCACTGGTGTGAAGAATAAAAAAGCAAAAACTCAAGTGTTATTTGGTGTAAAATTGACAAACAAAACTATAAATATTATTTTCCTGGTTGTGGAAGGGTTAAATGTTCCAGCTATTTTGGGATCAGATTGGATGACAGGGTTTAGTGTGAGGATAGACTACTCTAAAAGACAGGTAGTGATTGATAGGCAGAAAATGAACATCGTTGTCCCTTTTGTGGAGAGATTAGAATCCAAGATGATGAAGCTGCAAATAGAAAGAGAAAAGGAGATAGCTATTGAAGAGGAAGAGGAAGTAGGAGTGAGACAGGTGTCCGCCAGCGTACCTAGCATACCTTGGGAAAGGATTGAAGAAAAGATTCAGATGGCAGTGATTAAAGAGGAACAACGGGAGAAATTATTAGACATCATGTGGGAGAATCAGTTGATATTTTCTGAGAAACCAGGACTGAATAAGTTTTACCAATGGGAACTACAGGTGTCTGACCATACTGCATATAACGGTAAGACATATCCTGTGCCGTTCAGTCAGAGACAGGCAGTTGAGGAAACCTTAAAACACATGTGTCAATGGGATATCATAGAGAGATGTAGTTCGGACATCATTAATCCGTTGGTGGTGGTCCAGAAGAAGAATGGAAGTGTCAGACTGTGTTTGGATGCACGTAGAATAAACAAAATTATCATTAATGACAATGAGTCCCCAGAGCCAGCCAATGAACTCATTAGGAAATTTGAAGGATGTGAATACTTGTCGTCTCTTTAGTAAGTTCTTTCTGGCAAATAGTCTTGAAAAATGAATCCAGAAAGTACACCTCCTTCATGTACAATGGCAGGACTTTTTGCTTCAAGAGAATGCCCTTTGGATTGTGTGTGTCAACAAGCAAGTTTATCAGGGGTTTAGAGAAAGTTTTAGGTCCAGAAGTACTTGAATTCGTAACGCTATACGTAGATGATATTTTTATTGCATCCAATACGTTGAAAGAGCATGTGGAACAAATAGGTCTGGTGTTGAAGAAGCTAAGAGAAGGTGGCATGACCGTTAACTTGGATAAATCAGCGTTTTTATGTAAGGAGATACATTTTTAGGCCACATCATCTCACCGGATGGGATTTCAGCAGAAAGCAGCAAAACGAAAGCGATTAGAGAGTTTCCTAGTCCCAAAAACAAGAAACAGCTCCAAGCTTTCTTAGGACTCATAAACTATTACCGGAAGTTTATTAAGCAACACTCTAAGATGGTATTGCCGTTGCTGAAGTTGACAAAAAAGGAGAACATTAAGGAGAGTTTTATCAACACTGTGATGTTGAAACATCCTAACCCGGAACAAAGAATGAATCTTTGTTGTGATGTCTCGGGACAAGCCATAGGTGTGGAGTTGTTTCAGATGGATGAAGAAGGACAAAGAAGGCCAATTGCTTTTGCGAGTCGTGTAGTGCATGGTCCGGAGTTGAACTATACCGTCACGGAAAAGGAGCTGTTGGCTATTGTATTTGGTTGTCAACAGTTCAGAATTTTCATATATGGAAGACCAACGACACTCTACACAGATCACAAGGCCTTGACGTTCCTCAACAATTGTAAACTTTTGTATGGGAGGTTAACTAGGTGGATCCTGCTGCTCCAGGAGTATGATCTAGAAATCAAATACATCCCAGGAAAGGAGCAGGTTGTTGCCGACACGTTGTCACGCCATCCACCAGAAGGAGAGGGACAAGAATAGTGAGATTGACAGAAAAATACAGCATGAACTGCCAACCCTCCAAAAACAAGACCCAAAGCTAGCCAAAGTATTTGAGGAATTGGAACAGACAGAACCTAAGCAGAGGATTGCAGGACACTATATTGTTCATAATGGTCTTTTATTTAGAAATAAAACTAACATTCCAGGATTATGGACCATTTGTATTCCCGCCGGGATGGTAGTTCTAGTTATTGATAGCTGTCATGAGGAGAATGGACATGTAGGAGTAAAAAAATGTTATATGATAGTAAGAGAATCATGTAATTTCTCCAAAATGCACAAAATGATAGCCAAGGTCCTACGTGGGTGTGACATCTGCCAAAAAACCAAGGTAAACAACATTAAGTTTGAAGGGTTGATGAAGATTGTCATCACAGAAAAGCCTCTACAACTGGTATTCGTGGATTTGTACGGGCCTTTACCACTAAGCATTCGAGGAGTTCAGTACATTTTTGCGATCCTTGACGTCTGCACCAAATATGTGAAACTTTATGCCATAAGGAAGGCAACGGCTGTAACAGTGACGAATAAGGTAGTAGGCCACTATGTACAGGAGGTTGGTACTCCCAATACTATTGTATCGGATCATGGGGCACAGTTTACAAGCAAGAAATGGCGTGAAACACTTGGGAATTTTGGGATTGCTGTGCGGTATACTTCGGTCTATCACCCCCAAAGCAATGGAGTCGAAAGAGTAAACAGAGAGATTGGAAGATTCTTGAGACTGTTTTGCCATCATAAGCAAGCCTTATGGGGAACATATGTTGCTAGGATTGAGATGTGTCTGAACTCAACCACACATGAGAGCACAGACTTTACTCCAGTAGAGTTGATGAAGGGTGTTCGACCGACTAGGAAATTAGAAGGATTATTTGACTTTCCACCAAGGATAGAGAAGGAGAGAGAAGAGAAGTTAGACCTAGCTTTGGAAAGTTTGAAGGAAACTGCCCAAAGGAGGAAGCAGTCTCATGATAAGAGATTAAGAAAACCCTATAGGTATGAGACGAATAAGCTGGTGTTGGTTAAAAACCACCAAATATCCTCCGCTTTAAATAAGGAGATCAAGAAGTTTTTCTTACTCTATGAAGGTCCTTATCAGGTAGTGAAAGAGATCAGTCAAAATGTCTACCTTGTGCAAGACTCTGAAACTAAGGAAGTTAGAGGAACATTCAACGTAACTGAACTTAAACCCTACCACAGGAGGAAATCGATGTAGAACAGCATTGGGAGGTTGTTTGTTTTCATATTGTCTGGGTAGTCTGAGTGAAGAGCTATGTGAACATTTGGTTTATGTTGGGAGGTCAAGTCTCACCACTGTTGACGGGAGACGCAGTTCTCACAATGCTGTTGAGGATATGAGGAAGATGCTTGTGTGGAGGTTTGTTTTGGTGGCTGCGGAAATGATGTTTATGTCCTGAGGAACAATGGCTCTACAATGATATACTACTTATAATCTACAATATTCTATGATACCATAGTAATTCAATACTTCTTTAACCCACTACGTATATATGATTACATGATACTTAGTACAAAAATGCGTCGAAGAAGGCCTGGGAGGTGGATGTTGGATTTCAGTGTGGCGTAGAGTGCAGTGCTCTAGGGTCATATAATACTTGATCCCGTGAGATAGTTGTGAAACAGGTGGTGGACAGCCACGCTCTCCTGGCAAGTTTATTAGATGGGTGATTTGAGGTTTGTAAATTTAGTTTTTTTATGTATACATAGATATGGTAGAAAAAAAGTATGCAAGTGGGAGTGTTCGTAAATCCAATGTTATTGATATTATAAAGTTTTCGTATGTATACAAGAAGTACCATGATTAACTATGTTGTAAATTTGGTGTTGTAGAGATGATAAGTTTTAGTTCATATTAATTATAAGTGATTGCCATTACTGAGTAGTATATTTATGGAGTAATTGTTTTCTGTGTTTCAATTATGAAGCTCTCTTATTAAGTAATTTAAGCAATTTTCAGGTTAGATATGTTTACTCGCTTGGCCAGAGAGGTTATCTGAGGTTGGACATTACTGCGTGTGTCCTTTCCCTGTAACTGTAATGTATGCTTTTGTAAACGATTATATATTGGTTATTCTCCCTATCTCAACTAATGGATATGCTTAACACATTTATTAGTTTATCTTTGTTTAAAACGCATTGTGTTTTAAATTTGAATCTAGCGGGAGGTTTTCAATCTCCGCTAGAATGCGTGGAAGAGATGTTTTCTCTGTCGCGCATGCGCATCCTTTGTTCGTAGTTTTATTTGTTGTTTTTTGGGGGACGCGTCCCTGACGCCAATCCAGCCTGGTCTCGCGAAATACAACCTTGTGTGGAAATTATTAGTTAATAAAAGAAATGCTTGGATGGCCATGTGTATTTTTCTTTTCGGAGTTCTACTTCTAACTTAACATTACATAGTATGAATTTGCTTTTTTTCATTAGGAAATTCAGGGGTTATTGTAATGTGTAGAGCATTTATCCCTTTTGAAATATAAATTGTAAACCTGGTTTTAAAAGGTATCTTATGCACTGGACACATCTTTAATGCTTTTTATTTTAACAATCACATAATTAATGTATTTATTAAACTAGTATTGAGTCTTGGGGGAGACCAATTCCCAGTTTTCCCTCTATTGGGTGTGCCACTGAGCTATATATACACACGAGTATATAATATCGAAGGAAGAAAAAACAGAGAAATTCTGCACTAGTCTTTTTTCGGTGGTATATCTTCAATTTGAGGAAACACTCAAATATTCTATGTTAATAGGCTGCCATTTATAAATTATCAGAACTACATTATATCTATTAAAATAACTGATTTTTTTTGCTTTGAAACATTTTTGACAGTATTTTATTTTGTGATAAATTAATGGAAAACCATCACTTTATAAACATTTCCACGTAAATTAAAATATATAGTACTACACAATCTTACATACTTTCCCATTCAGTAACTAACCAAGAGTTGGTTTACTTACATTGTATATTACAATTAGGAAAGAAATTTTCATAATTTGTCGCCAGTAGCCCATAAGGGAATGTCTGTGCGGTGCACTGAACCATTTATTTATTTTTTCAACCCTCTAAACACTTTAAGCAAGATTGATCCTGCTAATTTTAAAGTATGGTGTTGCAAGTAAAGAAATGCCTACTTTGGTGAGTTTTGTTTAAATCTTTATATTAATTGTATAAAGCCGAAAATGACCTAACTCGATTATGTATAATACATTAATTTGGACACCTTTCGCTTATAAATTGTGGGCAGGTGGAGGATCACAAACCAAACATGTTTGTGTCCTTGTATATTATGTGTGCGTGTGTGTTCAAATACCCGTGTCCCCCCCCCCCTCCCCCCACACACACAAACACACAAGTACGATTCTAGAATTGTTATTTTTAATTGTTTAACTTTTTTAGAAATTCAAACCGTTCTATTCTCAATGAATAGTTCTTAGCTCAGGCTTGAAAAACTCCGGGATATTAAAAAAAAAATGCCCCCCTGCGGGACGGGGTTTAGAATAGTCCCGCAGTAACCCCTGCTTGTCGTAAGAAGCGACTAAAAGGGGAGGCTTCTGTGCAGGACGTACCTCGTGTGGGACAAACCTATCCTATATCTTTCCTTTCACATAATTTTATTCTTCCTTCACTTTCCACCTTTTTTTCACTCTTCCCCCTTCGCTTTATCTATCCTTACCTTTTTCTTCCTTTCCCCCACCGTTCATCCTGCACAGAGGCCTTTGGCCTTTCCGTTGACGACCTTGGCAACTAACCCGGCTCTTCTCTGTTTATTATTGGATACTACTGCCTTGAGCTCCTAAATGAAAGTGCGCCGGTTGCAATACCTTAGTAGAAGGGCCTTAGGGATGACAATAACCGGGTACCCTACTTTGGGAAAAGATCGGTTGCGTTCATGAGGGCCCGGACGTAAAATTGGCACTTTCCTACACCCACTTGCTGCGACGACCTCTGTCTCGGCGATGCTCTATGCGAAGGTTGTCATGTCTAGCGTCGTATAGAGGCTCTCGTCGGGACAGTTAACAGGGCCATATGTGGTAGTACCAACTTGGATCACCCTGGGTCTACGATCCGAGTACTGTGTAGGTTGTCCCCAATTACGACATGGCCGATAATATTGTCGCCGCTGGCATCGTACTGCCAAACCCTGCTGGCAACTCACTGCCCGGCCCCTCACAGGGCCGTAATATTGATAAGAGGCGGAAACGGGTAAGGCCGTCCAGCCCATCGATGGAAAAGGTCCAGGAAGTGGTGAGGCCCCAGCCCCGCTTTCTGGTAATGTCTCGAGCAGAGGAAAACGAAAGTCTAAAGCGAGTAAGCCCATTTATCCTCGAAAGAGTGATAAATGGTGTAGCACAGTCGGACATATCAATAAAAAAACTGCGTGATGGCACGATAATGATAGAGACAACAACTGACTTCCAGTCCTCAAGAGTAATGGCAATCTCGGAAATACCGTTGAGCAATACGTCTCATATACCGGTGAAGGTGGAACCTCACAGGTTCCTCAATGTTTGCAAGGGAGTGGTCACTTGCTATGACCTCGACTGCGTGAGCATTGAGGATATCTGTGAGGAGCTTTCCCCTCAACACGTCTCTGAAGTGTACCGTATTGGCACCAAAAAGAACGGACAAGATAAAAAAACTGACACGTATATCCTAACTTTTGTGACACCTACCCTTCCAAAGGAGGTCCGAGCAGGCTTCCACGTGCTCAGGGTCCGGCCGTATGTCCCTAATCCTAGGCGCTGTTTTCAGTGTCAGGAATTTGGGCATACGAAGCTGCGATGCCGTGGTAAGCCGACCTGTGCGGATTGTGGACAAGAGGCTCACGAAACACCATGTGAGTCTCCGAAGTTCTGCATAAACTGCAAGGGTCCACACTCTGCCTGGTCTCGGGCCTGTCCGAAATGGAAGGTAGAAAAAAAAGTCCTGGAGATTCAATCCGAAAAAAAGATCTCATATGCCCAGGCACGCAAGGAATACGCATCTAGTCAGGCTCCGGTATTCCAAACATCATACAGCCAGATTGTCAGCCAAAATATTAACTGTCCCAATTGCCATTGCGCAGTTAATCTCGCTAAGACGTCATCGCGACCTGTGCCATTGGTCTCTGCTCGAGACATCCGTATTGAAAACGCGCCAACCAAGGTGTCGCCGAAATTGTCGATAGGGGCACAACTGCCACCTAAGTCGTCTCCCCCACCTGTACCACCCAGGAGGGCTCCTCGGGAACCCTCTCGAGCCCTCCTTGGGGAACACCCCCGAGCCCTCCGCGTGGAACACCACCGAGCTACCCTGGGGGAAATAAATACGTGCGGCCACTGTTGAGTCGCTCATTCTCGCCTTTGGGCCACCAGAGCCCGGGATGAGTGGCGGAACAGGTGAGGCCGTAAAGGCGAGTCCCACTGGTGCCTTGAAGAAGGACCAGCGAGTGACCGCCGAAATAAATTATATTAAAAAAACGTCGAAGGCATTAACAAAGCCTTCGCGCAAGGATCCGACTACCCAGTCTCTCCAAAATAAACCGAAGCCTCTCCTGAAGCGGGAGGTCCAGGAGAGACTGGGAAAGGCAAGAGGACCTAAAAAGGCCTTCAACCAATTTTTATTATTAAGGGATAGTGACATGTAAGGTAAAGGGCCCGTTATTCGTCCCCGCGCCTAATTCCATCCCCCTGGGTTTCTCGTCTGGTAAGTGCTGCAGCATGGCGGAAGCCAGTGTTAAACCTTGACAATGACGCATTAGCGAGTCTGTAATGAACTTGTGGCTCTGTGTTTGTTTTTGCGTGAGTTAATTTTATTTCCATTTTTTGTAAATGTTCGAGTAATTATTTTGTCCACATTTCCAAGGCCATATCTCTTACTAAGGTATGTAAATAAATCACTATATATCTGTAATATACAGCCTATGATGTCTATTTTTACAATGCGTAGGCTACAGGATAAGAAACAAAGCGTGTTTTGAGAATTATGTCGCCATATTGTTTGTGTATACTGGCCCTGATTTCGTCCCCTAGGTGAGTCCCAAATTTGGTCCCAGGGACGAAATTTAGAACTCTCTCAGTTGGTATAGTATTTTTTTATTGGTGTGTTTCTAGATGGGGAAACGTAAGCAGTGGAACAAGGAATCTATGATAGAAGCCATAAAAGCTGTAAGGGATAAAAAGATGGGATACAAAACTGCCGTAAAAGCGTTTAATATACCAAGAGCAACTTTGAATGACTATGTAAAGTCTGGTGTTCAAGCTGAAGAATGTGTGAAAAAGAAAATAGGAAGAAAACCTACTTTAACTGAGGAGGTTGAAAAATTGCTGGTCGATTATTGTATGGAAATGCAAAGGAGTTATTATGGAATGACTCTGGCAGATCTTAAGAGGATGGCTTTCCAGTTAGCTATCAGGAACAATCTTTTTCACCCTTTTTCTACAGAGACAGGACAGGCTGGCCGTAAATGGCAGCGTCTTTTCTTGAAAAGACACCCACATCTTTCTGTTAGAAAACCACAAAATCTATCGCTTGCTAGAATCCAAGGATTCACACGTGAAAATGTTCAGAAGTTTTTTTCCATATACAAACAGAAGTTAGAGAAGGTTAATTCTGATCCTTCTAGAATATTTAATGTTGATGAGACGGTCATTTCTGTTGTACAGCATAAAGCGACTAAAATAATAACAGCCGAAGGGAAAAAAGAAGTACACAAGCTGGCTTCTGCAGAACGAGGAGCAACCATCACTGTAGTCTGCTGCATGTCTGCAGCAGGGCAGTTCGTTCCCCCCATGTTAATCTTTCCTCAGAAGCAGTGGCAGGTGGAACTGCTAGATGGAGCACCTCCTGGTTCGATAGGTGGTGTCTCTTAAAGTGGGTGGATCAGTGGCCCCCTTTTTTCCAGGTGGCTGGAACATTTTATTGTCAAAGTGAGGCCAACTAAAGAAAACCCTATTGTTCTTGTCTTAGATGGCCACTATTCACACACTCGCAACATCCATCTGATTGAGAGAGCCCGAGAAACTGGCGTCTCAATTGTTTGCCTGCCTCCACATTCTACAGCCAAGATGCAACCCATGGATGTGTCTTTCATGTTTCCTCTTAAGACATACTACGCAAAATCTGTTGAGAATTGGCTCTCAAAAAATCCAAACCGTATTGTCAGAAAGCTTCAGGTTGCTTCACTGTTTAGTAAAGGCTATATGCAAGCTGCAACACTGGAAACAGCAATCAACGGATTCAGGAAGACAGGCATCTATCCTTTCAATCCAGATATTTTCCGTGAAACCGGCTTTGTTGTTCAGTCAACTGGGAATCAATCCGTCCCTGTACAGAGTGCTCGTCCAGAGCATCCTTCAACATCTAGAGCTCCGATGACACAAGACGTTACATCGTTTGGTCCTTTAACACTTGGATTGTCTTTACCAACACCTGAATATCTATCAACACCAGCTTTTACTTTAATATGTAGATGCTCTTCATCCCAGAAAATCTCTCCAAAGGACATTAGGGAAGTTCCAGCAAATCTGCCTTCAACCTCAAACAGGTGCGGCGAAGCGTTTCTAGTGACAGGAACCCCACACAAAGAAAAAGTTCAGGAGGCTACAAAGAAAAAACGCAAATCAGAAAATGTTGAAGAACAACCACCAAAGAGTTATCGAAAGAAGCTTCCATTTGCTTCCTCTTCCCACCCTTTGACTAAGACATTGGATCCTAAAATAACCGAGGAATTCTCAAAAATATCCTCTTCAGCTCTTAAAAGATCCAAGACCACCACCGCAACTTCGTCATCAGGAAAACTATCATCAGTCTACAAAGCTTCCTCGTCAAATTCCCAACCCTCCACGTCAGATACTCTGAAAAAGAAGTCTGCTCTCCAACAGAAGCGAAGGAAGCCATTCCTTGATACTTCAAGTGAAAGTTCTTCTTATGATGAGACCGAAGTGATTTATGTGTCAACAGATAATGAGGATAGTGATAACGATGTCGATTGTCAATTTTGTGGGAAACCATTTTCTGGTGACAAATGCGGCGAGAAATGGATCTCATGTGGGAAATGCTACCAATGATGCCACGAGTTGTCCACTTCTTGTGAAATAAAGAAACATTTTATCTGCGACAGCTGTTTGGATGTGTGATTGATTATCTAATAAGATGATAAGATGATAAGCTATTTTTTGAAAGCAGATATTATTTTGTAATAGAAGGCAAATGCTTTTGATAATTTTACTCTTCCCTTTGTATTTTTATATAATTTTTTTTCAGTAAATTATTAATTTAGCATTTCTTAATATTCTTTGTGTCTCTGACTTGTTTTTACATGTTATCTGTGCATAATTTAAAATGAAACAGAGGGGACGGAATTAGGGCCACTTTTTGGAATAATCGGAATGTTCATTTTTGTGAATTTATGCTTTACCTATTTTTTTGGTTCAGTTGTTTCATGTTTCACCAAGTGAACCATAGAATAAAATGTTTAAACTTTCTAACTGCATTAGTTCCAGAACTTAAACTCTAAAGATCAAATAATAGTTAGCAGAAAACAAGTGGGGGACGATAGATGGGCCCCCTACCATTGCGAGGATAACTAAATATTATATTAACTAAGTATGACGCTACTACAATGGAATTGTAGGGGTTTCTATGCTCGTGTATATGAAATTAAACAACAAATTTCTTCCCTGCATACTTCCATCTTGTGTTTGCAGGAGACCCACTTCCGCCCAAATGACAACCCGATGCTTCGTGGGTACGATGTGTATCGTACCGACAAGCCTTTCTTTGATCGGGCTAGCGGAGGTGTGGCTATATTCGCACGAAGTACTATATATCACACAAATATTAATATCATTTCTGATCTCCAAGTGATTGCTGTCAGAGTCTCCCTCCCTTTTGATGTAACAATATGTTGCATCTACCTCCCACCGGGAAAGCGTGTTCCTAAGAGGACTCTAGAGGCCCTCTTTATACAACTTCCCGCCCCCTATATCATCTTGGGGGACTTTAATGCGCATAACCTGGTGTGGGGGTCCAATATTACTGACGCACGTTGGAGGATTGTAGAGGATATTCTTGTCTCGGGAAACCTGGTGTTAATGAACACCGGGACCCAGACACACTTCTCTACCTTTAATGGTGTATCCTCTGCCATCGACCTAATATTTTGTAGTCCGGGATCGCTGCCCACCTCTTTTGGGAGGTCCACTCGGACCTATGTGGCAGTGATCATTATCCCATTCTGCTCTCACCACTTGAAGATCCTCCCAGTACAGCGCGGATATCCCAGTGGGTGCTAAAACGTGCTGACTGGGATCGATTCCGCTAGCTCGGTGTATTTGGTGAATCCCAACATCCTGACGTCGATATTAAGGCTGGGCATTTTACTTCGACGGTCATCGCGGCGGCGAGTGCTTCTATCCCTAAATCCTCGCCAAATCCGCGCCACCGTCCTGTTCCCTGGTGGAACGAGAAGTGTCGGTTGGCTGTTTCTGATCGTTGAAGGGCCCTTCGCCTCTTTCATCGACGTCCAACTTTGGAGAATCAGGAAACATTCCGGATTCTACGTGCTCGAGCTCGCCGTGTTATTCGACAAATCAGAAGAGATTCTTGGAGAAAGTTTATTTCAACCCTTACAATTACCACTCCCACAACTAAGGTTTGGGACAATATACGTAAATAAAGTGGTAACAAAAATTCCATTAATAGTATACCTGCCCTCATGTTTAACGGTTCGCTTGTCTCCTCCCCTGTGGAGGTCGCCAATGTATTGGGCTCGATGTTCGCCGCTATTTCTAGCACTGCGAGCTACTCTAACGAGTTCGCGGTGCATAAGCGCAGCATCGAGCGCCTTACTATTGATTTTGGCCAAAGTCGAGGGGAGGATTATAACTCCCCCTTTAGTAAAGAGGAACTTACCTATGCCCTGTCCCAGGTGGGCAATACAACTTCTGGCCCGGATGATATCCATTACGAAATGTTGCGCCAACTGTCCCCTGCTGGACGGGCGTTCCTCTTAGACCTCTACAATTGTGTTTGGGAATCTCGTCAATTCCCAACACTGTGGAGGCAAGCAACCGTTATCCCAATATATAAAAGTGGCAAGGATAAATTAGAGCCAACTAGTTATAGACCGATAGCCTTAACTAGTTGTGTATGCAAAATATTAGAGAAAATGATCAATAAAAGATTTATATGGTATCTAGAATCCCGCAATCTACTATCCAATATGCAATGTGGCTTTCGCCGTAACCGATCCACGGTGGATCACCTTGTTCGCCTTGAGACAGCAGCTCGTGACGCTTTCCTCCATAAACAGCACCTCTTGGCTGTCTTCTTTGATTTGGAGAAGGCTTACGACACCACCTGGCGGTACGGCATTTTAAAAACCCTGTTTAATTGGGGTTCCGGGGGAACCTCCCTATTTTTATATCTAATTTTATGTCTGATAGAAACTTCCGGGTAAGGTTAAACAACACCTTATCCGATGATTTTATTCAAGAAAATGGGGTGCCTCAGGGTAGTATTTTAAGCTGTACGTTATTCGCTATCGCGATAAATAGCATCGTGGACAACGTGCGCGTACCTGTCCGTTCATGTCTTTTTGTGGATGACTACGCAATCTATTGCAGTTCATCGAGTCTCCACAGAGCTGAACGTCAGATACAATTAGCTGTCAACAATCTGTGTATATGGGCATCGCATAGTGGCTTTACCTTCTCAGCGACAACTAGATTACGGGAGCTTTGTTTATGGCTCAGCTAGACCCTCGGCGTTAAAGATGCTAGATAGTGTCCACCATGCTAGCATTCGACTGGCTACTGGTGCCTTTCGTACCAGTCCAGTCGTCAGCATCTGTGCCGACGCCGGTGAGCCGCCTCTTTCTTACCGGCGGTCCTATCTTCTGGCATCTTACGTGTCGAAACTTCATTGCATGGCGCAGCATGTTGCCTATCGTCCTGTGTTTCATCCCCCTAACCGTGTCTTGTATGAAACCAAATGGCGTAGTACAAGGCCGGTTGGGATCAGAATACTATCGGTTTTCGACACGTGTGGGATAGTTTTGCCAAAGGCTATCCCCACTTCCCCAGGTCGTGTTTCTCCCTGGAAGATACGCCTACCTCAATGCCATTTTGATCTTGCCAAGTTACCTAAAGCGACCACCCCAAACTTTGTATATGAGAGGACCTTTAAAGAGCTCCTCTCCACTCGCTTTCACGGATTTGAGCGCATCTACACTGACGGCTCTAAATCTGGAACCTCCGTGGGATGTGCTTTTGTTGTGGAAGGATCCAATTGTAAATTTGGTTTACCTAAAGAAACCAATGTTTTTACGGCTGAATTATATGCCATTTTTAAATCTTTGTGTTTTGTTTACCGAAGTAGTCACCGTTCTGTCCTCATCTGCACGGATTCCATGAGTGCTCTGTTGGCATTGTTCACTCTCTACTCCTGGAATCCCCTCGTGCAGATGATACATGAGCAAATTTTTAAAATTGATTCATTAAGCACCCGGCTCGCCTTTTGCTAGATTCCTTGTCACGCTGGTCTTCCAGGAAATGAACTGGCGGACCAGGCAGCCAAGGAGGCAGCACGCCTGCCTCCGGAGATGAGTCTGGGTGTCATGTTTTTAGATCTAAAGGGTTATGTTCAGCGTGGAGTCTTACGCACCTGGCACGAGCAGTGGGTCTCGACCCCTTCTCAGAACAAGCTGCGGTCCATCAGGGACGGTGTGTCGCGGTGGCCCTCTTCTATACGAAAGTCTAGAAGAGAGGAGGTCATCGTGACGAGACTCGGCGTCGGGCATACTTCATTGACCCATAGTTTTTTACTAAGAGGGGATCCACCTACAGTGTGTGAGTTTTGTGATACTCCCCTTAGTGTGCATCACATTTTGGTGAAGTTTCGCAAACTAGCCCCTATCTGTCTGGCTCTTGATTTTAAAGGTGACTTACGTTTTTTATTACGCGATAGTGCGGATGGAGTTATTTGTTTATTCCGTTTTATACGCCAGGCGGATCTTTTTAATGCCATTTGAGTCACTTTTATAAAGTGGCTCTTTTGGATATTATCTCATATTGAGATCCTTTTAACAGTTTTATTACAATTTAACATGTTGTTTTGTCTTTTTAACGTATTATCATTTTAACATGTTTTGTATTTTTAACGTGTTATATTTTAATATGTTTGTTTTGTCTTTTTATTTGAGTGATACACTTGTGGTTTTTTTTAGCAGGTGTATCACTTAATTTATACCAAACGCCCATTTGAGCACTCCTATGGAGTGTCTCAGATGGTGAATGTTTTATCTCTTTCCCCTATAGGGATTTTATTATGTTTTTAATATATTTCAAGGCCCTAATGACCTAGATGTGTCGATGGGCCGCTAAACAATAATAATAATAATAATAATAATTTTAAAAAATGTGTGTGTGTACTTATGTACGCGCGTGAGAAGTTATACTTCTTTGGCATCATTAAATAATTTTATTTCTTTATTTTGTAAATATTAAATAACCAATAATAAATATTTCACAATAATAATTTAATAACATTTAGTATTAATTATGTAAAATAATAATATTTTAATTTATATCAATAAATAATACATACGGAGAGTTAACCTCAATTATATTGGAGCACTTGAAAAAGTCTATAATTACAATTTAAATCACTACTGAATATAATTTATTAGCACATTTATAATTCGCACTTGTATGAAACTAAAACACGTGTTGTGAATGTAGAAACTAGAAACATGTGCCCCCTTGCGGAACGGGGTTTAGAATAGTCCCGCAGTAACCCCTGCTTGTCGTAAGAGGCGACTAAAAGGGGAGGCATCTGTGCAGGATGTACCTCGTGCAGGAAAACCTTATTCTACATCTTTCCTATCACTTTTTTTTTCTCCCTCTTCCGCCTTCTCTTTCCTTACTTCTTCCTTCTTTCTTCCCTTCCCCTGCCGTTAAATCCTGCACAGAGACCTTTGGCCACTCTGTTGACGACCTTGGCATCTAACACGGCTCTCCTTTGGTTAATATTGGATACCACTGCCTTGAGCTCCTGTGTGAAAGTGCGCCGGTTGTAATATCTTGGTAGAAGGGCCTTAGGGATGACAACCGGGTACCCTACCTTGAGAAAAGACCGGTTGCGTTCATGATGGTTCCGGACATAAAATTAGCGCTTTCCTGCATACACTTGCTGCGGTGACCTCTCTTCCGGCGATGCTCCATATGAAGGTTGTCATGCCTAGCGTCGTATGGATCCTCTCGTCGGAAGAGTTAACAGGGCCCTATGTGGTAGAACCAACTGGGATCAACCTGGGTCTACGATCCGAGTACTTTTGCAGGTTGTCCTCACCCTCATGATTGAGTCCACTGTCACAGCTGACACCTTACTGTCCGCTGGCACCGTACTGCCACGTTCTGCTGGCATCCTACTACCCGGCCCCTCACAGGGTCGTATTAATGATAAGAGGCGGAAACGGGTAAGGCCGTCCAGCCCTGTTTTGATAAAAAGCCAGGAAGTGGTGAGGCCCCAGCCCCGCTTCCTGGTGATGTCTCGAGTAGATTAAAGTGAAGATCTGAAACGTGTGAGCCCATTTATACTCGAAAGAGTGATAAATGGAGCGGCAAAATCTGACGTTTTAATAAGAAAACTGCGTGATGGCACCATTATGATACAGACTATGACTGACACACAATCCTCGAAAATTATGGCGATCTCCGAAATACCGTTGAGCAATATGGCAAATATACAGGTGAAGGTGGAGCCCCACAGGTTCCTCAATGTTTGCAAGGGAGTGGTCACTTGCTATGACCTCGACTGCGTGAACATTGAGGATATCTGTGAGGAACTTTCCCCTCAGCATGTCACCGAGGTCTACCGTATCATTACCAAAAAGAACGGACAAGAGAAAAAGACGGATACATAAATCCTCACCTTTGCGACTCCTATCCTCCCAAAGGAGGTTCGAGCGGGCTTCCATGTGCTCAGAGTCAGGCCATACGTTCCCAATCCTCGGCGCTGCTTTCAGTGCCAGGAATTTGGGCATACGAGGCTGAGATGCCGTGGAAGGCCAACCTGTGCAGATTGCGGACAGGAGGCTCACGATACACCGTGTGAGTATCCTAAGTTCTGCGTCAACAGCAAGGGTCCGCATTCTGCTTGGTCTCGGACCTGTCCGAAATGGAAGGTGGAGAAAAAAGTCCTGGAGATCCAATGTGAAAAGAAAATCCCTTATGCCCAGGCCCGCAAGGAAAATATATCCAGTCAAGCTCCGGTATTTCAGACATCTTGTAGTCAGATTGTAAGCCAGAACATAAATTGCCCCAACTGCCATTGCGCAATTAATATTGCCAATACGCCTACACGACCTGTGCCACTCGTCTCTACTCGAGACACTAAAAGGCAACCAGCACCATCTATGGTGGTACCAAAAATAGTCCAAGGGGCGACACCCACGACGAAGTCGCCTCCACCACCTATACCCCCGAGGAGGCCTCCTCGGGGAACACCCCCGAGCCCTCCTAGGGGAACCCCTCCGAACCCTCCTCGTGGACCCCCTCCGCGTCCTCCTCGACGAACCCCGCCGAGCCCCACTCGAGGAACACCCCCGAGTCCTCCTCGGGGTCCTAAACCATCTCCGACCGTTGTCGAGCCGTTCAACCCCGCCTCAGGAACTCCGGAGGTCGGGATGAGTGGTGGTACAGGCGAGATCGCAAAGGCGAGTCCCACTGGTGCCTTGGGGAAGAACCAGCGAGGGACCGCCGAAAAAATAACCCTTAAAAAAGCGTAGAAGGCTTTAACTAAGCCTTCATGTAAGGATCCCCCTTCCCAGTCTCTACAGGACAAACCAAAGCCTCTCCTGAATCTGGAGGTCCAAGAGAGATTGGGAAATGCAAGAGGACCTAAAAATGTCCTCAATAAATTTTTATTTTTAAAGGATAGTGTTATGGATTGTGAGGATATTTAATTAAATTATATATTAATAAATAATGTCGCTACTACATTGGAATTGTAGGGGTTTCTATGCTCGTGTAGAGGAAATTAAACTACTAATTTCTTCCCTGCATCCTCCCATCTTGTGTTTGCAGGAAACCCACATCCGCCCAACTGACAACCCGATGCTTCGTGGGTACGATGTATATCGTACCGACAAGCCACTCTTTGATCGGGCTAGCGGAGGTGTAGCTATATTTGAACGTAGCAACATATATCATAAGTTTATAAATATTGTCTCTGATCTCCAAGTGATTGCTGTCAGAGCCTCCCTTCCTATGGAGGTAACCGTATGCTGTATTTACCTCCCACCAGGTGAACGGGTTTCCAAGAGGACTCTGGAGGCCCTCTTTCTACAACTTCCTGCCCCCTATATCATCTTGGAGGACTTTAACGCGCATAACCTGGTGTGGGGGTCTAATTTTACAGACACCCGCGGGAGGATGGTAGAGGATATTCTTGTCTCGGGAAACCTGGTGTTAATGTACACCGGGACACAGACACACTTCTCCACCTTTAATGGTGTATCCTCTGCCATCGACTTAGCTCTATGTAGCCCTGGGATATCTGCTCACTTCTTTTGGGAGGTTCACTCGGACCTATGTGGCAGCGATAACTTTACCATTCTGCTTTCACAAATTAAAGATCCTCCCAGTACAGCAAGGTTCCACCAATGGGTTCTTAAACGTGCTAACTGGGATAAATTCCGCGAGCTCGCCGTATTCGACGAACCCCATTCTCCTGACGTCGATGTGAAGGCTGGGCAATTTATTTCGACGGTCATAGTGGCGGCGAGGTCATCCATCCCTAAATCTTCGCCAAACCCGCGCCACCGTCCTGTTCCCTGGTGGAACGAGGAGTGCCGGCTGGCTATTTCTAACCGTCGAAGGGCCCTACGTCTCTTTCATCGACGTCCTACTTCGGAGAATCTGGAGTCATTCCGGATTCTACGTGCTCGAGCTCGCCGTGTCATTCGTGAAAGTAGAAGAGAGCCTCGGAGAAAATTTATTTTAACCCTTACAATATCCACTCCCACAACTAAGGTTTGGGATAATGTCCGTAAATTACGTAATAGCAACAATTCCAACAACAATATACCTGCCCTCATGTCTAACGGTTCACGTGTCTCCTCCCCTGTGGAGGTGGTAAATGTATTGGGCTCGATGTTCGCCGCTATTTCTAGCACTGCGAGCTACACTAACGAGTTCGCAGTTTATAAGAGGATTATCGAGCGCCATGCTATTGACTTTGGCCAAAGTCGGGGGAAGGATTATAACTCCCCCTTTACCAAATATGAACTGACCTACGCCCTGTCCCAGGCCGGCAGCACAGCCTCTGGTCCAGACGACATTCATTATGAGATGTTTCGTCAGCTGCCCCCTGCCGGACAGGTATTTCTTTTAGACCTCTACAATAGTGTTTGAGAATCTCATCAGTTCCCCTCACTATGGAGGCAAGCAACCGTTATACCCATATATAAAAGTGGCAAAGATAAATTAGAGCCAACTAGCTATAGACCGATAGCTTTAACTAGTTGTGTATGTAAAATATTGGAAAAAAAATTAATAAGCGACTTATATGGTATTTAGAATCCCGCAATCTGCTATCTAATATTCAATGTGGTTTTCGCCGGAACCGATCCACGGTGGATAACCTTGTCTGTCTAGAGACGGCTATTCGCGACGCTTTTCTCAATAAGCAGCATCTTCTGGCTGTCTTCTTCGATCTGGAGAAAGCGTACGATACCACCTGGCGGTACGGCATTTTGAAAACGCTTTTTAACTGGGGGTTTCGAGGAAACCTTCTTCTTTTATATCTAATTTTATGTCGGATAGACACTTCCGGGTAAGGTTGAATAACACCTTATCCGATGATTTTATTCAAGAAAATGGGGTGCCTCAGGTTAGTATTCTTAGCTGTACGTTGTTCGCTATCGCCATAAATAGCATTGTTGACAATGTGCGCATGCCTGTACGGTCATGCCTCTTTGTGGATGAGTACGCAATTTATTGCAGTTCGTCAAGTCTCCACAGGGCTGAACGGCAGACACAGCTCTCTGTCAACAATCTTGGATCGTGGGCATCGCGTAATGGCTTTCGCTTCTCTACAGCCAAGACGATGGTTGTCCACTTTCATAGATCACGCGGAATACAGCCAGCCCCCAGTATTTTAATGAACCACGTTGTTTTACTAGTCTCAGAAAGCGTAAGGTTTCTGGTACTTTTATTTGATTTTAAATTAACTTGGATCCCCCACATCAATGGCCTGAAAGCGAGGTGTATCAAAGCATTGAATTTGCTCAAAGTAGTTAGCGGTCGCGACTGGGGTGCTGATAGGGAAACCTTGATGCGCCTGTATAGGGCCTTGGTCAGATCTAAACTAGATTACTGCAGTTTTGTGTATGGCTCAGCTAGACCTTCGGCGTTAAAGATGCTAGATAGTGTCCACCATGCTGGCATTCGACTGGCTACTGGTGCCTTTCGTACCAGTCCAGTCGTCAGCATCTGTGCCGACGCCGGTGAGCCCCCTCTTTCTTACCAGCGGTCCTATCTTCTGGCATCTTACGTGTCGAAACTTCATTGCATGGCGAAGCATGTTGCCTATCGTCCTGTGTTTCATCCCCCTAACCGTGTCTTGTATGAAACCAAATGGCGTAGTACAAGGCCGGTTGGGATCAGGATGCTTTCGGTTTTCGACACGTGTGGGATAATCTTGCCAAAGGCTATTCCCACATTCCCAGGTCGAGTTTCTCCCTGGAAGATACGCCTACCTCAATGACATTTTGACCTTGCCAAGTTCCCTAAAGCGACCACCCCACACTTCTTATACGAGAGGACCTTTAATGAGCTCCTCGCAACCCGCTTTCGAGGGTTTAAACGCATTTATACGGATGGCTCAAAATGCGGGGCCTCCGTGGGATGTGCTTTTGTTGTGGAAGGATCCAATTTTAAATTTGCTCTACCTGGTGAATCCAGTGTTTTTACGGCTGAACTATTAGCCATTATTCAATCTCTATGTTTTGTATATCGTAGGTGTCACCCTTCTGTTCTCATCTGCACTGATTCCATGAGTGCTCTGTTGGTATTGTCCACACTCTACTCGTGGAATCCTCTCGTGCAGATGATTTACGAACAAATTTTAAAAATTGATTCATTAAACACCCGTCTCGCCTTTTGCTAGATTCCTGGTCACGTCGGTCTTTCAGGAAATGAACTAGCTGACCAGGCGGCCAAGGAGGCAGGACGCCTGCCTCCTGAGGCGATTCTGGGTGTCATGTTTTTAGACCTCAAGGGTTGTGTTCGGCGTGGGGTCTTACGCACCTGGCACGAGCAGTGGGTCTCGACCCTCTTCAGAACAACCTGCGGTCCATCAGGGATGGTGTGTCGCGGTGGCCCTCTTCTATACAAAAGTCTATAAGAGAAGAGGTCATCGTAACAAGACTCCGCGTCGGACACACATCATTGACCCATTGGTTTTTATTGAGAGGGGACCCACCCCCACTGTGTGAGCTTTGCTATGCTCCTCTGAGTGTGTATCACATTTTGGTGGAATGTCGTAAATATGCCCCTATCCGCCTGGCTCTTGATTTTAAAGGTGACCTACGTTTTTTATTACGCGATAGCGCGGATGGAGTTATTTGTTTACTCCGTTTTATACGCCAGGCGGATCTTTTTAATGCCATTTGAGTCACTTTTATAAAGTGGCCCTTTTGGATATTATCTCATATTGAGATCCTTTTAACAGTTTTATTACAATTTAACATTTTGTTTTGTCTTTTTAACGTATTACATTTTAACATGTTGTGTCATTTTAACGTGTTATATTTTAATATGTTTGTTTTGTCTTTTTATTGGAGTGATACACTTGTGGTTTTTTTTTTTAGCAAGTGTATCACTTAATTTATACCAAGAGCCCATTTGAACACTCCTATGGAATGTCTCAGATGGTGAATGTTTTATCTCTTTCCCCTATGGGGATTTTATTATGTTTTTAATATATTTCAAGGCCCTAATGACCTAGATGTTTCGATGGGCCGTTAAACAATAATAATAATAATAATATTAACACATACTTATATGATTGTAAAGCCTATGTTATTTTTGATTTCCCCTGCGGGACGGGGTTTAGAATAGTCCCGCAGCAACCCCTGCTTGTCGTAAGAAGCGACTAAAAGGGGAGGCTTCTTTGCAGGACGTACCTCGTGTGGGACAAACCTATCCTATATCTTTCCTTTCACATCATTTTCTTCTTCCTTCACTTTCCACTTTTTTTCACTCTTCCCCTTCGCTTTATCTATCCTTACCTTTTTCTTCCTTTCCCCCACCGTTCATCCTGCACAGAGGCCTTTGGCCTTTGCGTTGACGACCTTGGCAACTAACCCGGCTCTTCTCTGTTTATTATTGGATACCACTGCCTTGAGCTCCCGAATGAAAGTGCGCCGGTTGTAATATCTTGGTAGAAGGGCCTTAGGGATGACAACCGGGTACCCTACCTTGAGAAAAGACCGGTTGCGTTCATGAGGGTCCCGGACGTAAAATTAGCACTTTCCTGCATACACTTGCTGCGGTGACCTCTCCTCCGGCGATGCTCCATATGAAGGTTGTCATGTCTAGCGTCGTATGGAGCCTCTCGTCGGAAGAGTTAACAGGGCCCTATGTGGTAGAACCAACTGGGATCAACCTGGGTCTACGATCCGAGTACTTTTGCAGGTTGTCCTTTCACTCATGATTGAGTGTCTTGTCACAGCTGACACCTTACTGTCCGCTGGCACCGTACTGCCAAGTTCCGCTGGCATCTCACTGCCCGGCCCTCACAGGGCCGTATTAATGATAAGAGGCGGAAACGGGTAAGGCCGTCCAGCCCTGTTTTGATGAAAAGCCAGGAAGTTGTGAGGCCCCAGCCCCGCTTCCTGGTGATGTCTCGAGTAGAAGAAAGTCTAGATCTGAAACGTGTCAGCCCATTTATCCTCGAAAGAGTGATAAATGGAGCAGCAAAATCTGACGTTTTAATAAGGAAACTGCGTGATGGCACCATCATGATTCAGACCATGACTGACACACAGTCTTCAAATATAATGGCCATCTCCGAAATACCGTTGAGCAATACGACTCATATACCGGTGAAGGTGGAACCTCACAGGTTCCTCAATGTTTGCAAGGGAGTGGTCACTTGTTATGACCTCGACTGCGTGAGCATTGAGGATATCTGTGAGGAGCTTTCCCCTCAGCATGTCACCGAGGTCTACCGTATCATTACCAAAAAGAACGGACAAGAAAAGAAGACGGATACGTATATCCTCATATTTGCGACTCCTACCCTTCCGAAGGAGGTCCGAGCAGGCTTCCACGTGCTCAGGGTCCGGCCGTATGTCCCTAACCCTAGGCGCTGTTTTCAGTGCCAGGAATTTGGGCATACGAAGCTGCGATGCCGTGGTAAGCCAACCTGTGCGGATTGTGGACAGGAGGCTCATGAAACACCATGCGAGTCTCCTAAATACTGCGTCAACTGCAAGGGTCCGCATTCCGCCTGGTCTCGGGCCTGTCCTAAATGGAAGGTAGAGAAGAAAGTCCTGGAGATACAATCTGAGAAGAAGATCTCATATGCCCAGGCACGCAAGGAATACGTATCAAGTCAAGCTCCGGTATTTCAAACTTCATATAGCCGGATTGTCAGTCAAAATATAAACTGTCCCAACTGCCATTGCGCAGTTAATCTTGCTAAGGAGCCAACGCGACCAGTGCCATTGGTTTCTTCTCGAGACACTCATGTTGATCTCGCGCCAATTTCTGTGGCGCCTAAATTTTTAAAGGAGGCCAAACCGCCACAACGGTCGTCTCCCCCACCTATACCACCGAGGAGACCTCCTCGAGGAACTCCCCGAGCCCACCTCGGGGAACACCCCCGGGCCTGCCTCGGGGCATTAAAACAATGGCGGCCGTTGTTGAGCCTCTCACACCCACCTCTGGGCTTCCGGAGGTGGGGACGAGTTGCGGAACAGGTGAGGCCGCTAAGGCGAGTCCCACTGGTGCCTTGAAGAAGGACCAGCGAGAGACCGCCGAAAAAATTTTTATTAAAAAAGCGTCGAAGGCCTTAAAGCCTTCGAACAAGGATCCGAGTACCCAGTCTCTCCAAAATAAGCCGAAGCCTCTCCTGAAGCGAGAGGTACAGGAGAGACTGGGAAAGGCAAGAAGGCCTAAAAAGGGCCTCAACAAATTTTTATTCTTAAAGGATAGTGAAATGGATTGCGAGGATAACTAAATTTCAAAATAATAACTTATGTCGCTACTACAATGGAATTGTAGGGGTTTCTATGCTCGTGCAGAGGAAATCAAACTAATAATTTCTTCCCTGCATCCTTCCATCTTGTGTTTGCAGGAGACCCACTTCCGCCCAACTGACAACCCGATGCTTCGTGGGTACGATGTGTATCGTACCGACAAGCCTTTCTTTGATCGGGCTAGCGGAGGTGTGGCTATATTCGCACGAAGTACTATATATCATAAGAATATTAATATTGTTTCTGATCTCCAAGTGATCGCTGTCAGAGTCTCCCTTCCTATGGAGGTAACCGTATGCTGCATCTACCTCCCGCCAGGTGAACGTGTAACCAAGAGGACACTAGAGGCCCTCTTTATACAACTTCCCGCCCCCTATATCATCTTGGGGGACTTTAACGCGCATAACCTGGTGTGGGGGTCTAACTTTACAGACGCCCGCGGGAGGATGGTAGAGGATATTCTTGTCTCGGGAAACCTGGTGTTAATGAACACCGGGACCCAGACACACTTCTCCACCTTTAATGGTGTATCCTCTGCCATCGACCTAGCTCTATGTAGCCCCGGGATTGCTGCTCACTTCCTTTGGGAGGTTCACTCGGACCTATGTGGCAGCGATCACTTTCCAATTCTGCTCTCAAAAATCCAAGATCCTCCCAGTACAGCACGGTTACCCCAATGGGTTCTTAAACGTGCTAACTGGGATAAATTCCGCGAGCTCGCCGTTTTCGACGAACCCCATTCTCCCGACGTCGATGTTAAGGCAGGGCAATTTACTTCGACGGTCATAACGGCGGCGAGGGCATCCATCCCTAAATCCTCGCCAAACCCGCGCCACCGTCCTGTTCCCTGGTGGAACGAGGAGTGCCGGCTTGCTATTTCTAACCGTCGAAGAGCCCTGCGTATCTTTAATCGACGTCCTACTTCGGAGAATCTGGAGTCATTCCGGATTCTACGTGCTAGAGCTCGCCGTATTATTCGAGAAAGCAGAAGAGAGTCTTAGAGACAGTTTATTTCTACCCTTACTATTTCCACTCCCACAACCAAGGTTTGGGATCACATTCGTAAAGTACGTAGTAGCAAAAATACCATTAATAATATACCCGCCCTCATGTCTAACGGTTCACTTGTCTCCTCCCCTATGGAGGTCGCCAATCTATTGGGCTCGATGTTCGCCGCTATTTCTAGCACTGCGAGCTACTCTAACGAGTTCGTGGTGCATAAGCGCAGCATCGAGCGCCTTACTATTGATTTTGGCTAAAGTCGGGGGGAGGATTATAACTCCCCCTTTACTAAAGAGGAACTTACCTATGCCCTGTCCCAGGCGGGCAATACATCTTCTGGCCCTGATGATATCCATTACGAAATGTTGCGCCAACTGCCACCTGCTGGACGGGGGTTCCTCTTAGACCTCTACAATTGTGTTTGGGAATATCGTCAATTCCCAACACTGTGGAGGCAAGCAACCGTTATCCCAATATATAAAAGTGGCAAGGATAAATTAGAGCCAACTAGTTATAGACCGATAGCCTTAACTAGTTGTGTATGCAAAATATTAGAGAAAATGATCAATAAAAGATTTATATGGTATCTAGAATCCCGCAATCTACTATCCAATATGCAATGTGGCTTTCGCCGTAACCGATCCACGGTGGATCACCTTGTTCGCCTTGAGACAGCAGCTCGTGACGCTTTCCTCCATAAACAGCACCTCTTGGCTGTCTTTTTTGATTTGGAGAAGGCTTACGACACCACCTGGCGGTACGGCATTTTAAAAACCCTGTTTAATTGGGGGTTCCGGGGGAACCTCCCTATTTTTATATCTAATTTTATGTTTGATAGACACTTCCGGGTAAGGTTAAACAACACCTTATCCGATGATTTTATTCAAGAAAATGGGGTGCCTCAGGGTAGTATTTTAAGCACTACGTTATTCGATATCGCGATAAATAGCATCGTGGACAACGTGCACGTACCTGTCCGTTCATGTCTTTTTGTGGATGACTACGCAATTTATTGCAGTTCATCAAGTCTCCACAGGGCTGAACGACAGATACAACTCGCTGTAAACAATCTATGGTTGTGGGCATCTCGTAATGGCTTTCGTTTCTCTGCGGCCAAGACGACTGTCGTCCACTTCCATAGATTACGCGGAATACAGCCAGCCCCCAATATTTTAATGAACAACGTTGTTTTACCTGTCTCCGAGACCGTAAGGTTCCTGGGACTTTTATTCGATTTTAAACTAACTTGGATCCCCCACATCAAAGACCTGAAAGCGAGGTGTATTAAAGCTTTGAATTTACTTAAAGTTGTGAGTGGTCGCTCTTGGGGTGCTGATAGGGAAACCTTGATGCGTCTCTATAGAGCCTTGGTGAGATCAAAACTTGATTACGGTAGTTTTGTATATGGTTCCGCTAGACCCTCGGCGTTAAAGATGCTAGATAGCGTCCACCATGCTGGCATTCGACTGGCTACTGGTGCTTTTCGTACCAATCCAGTCGTCAGCATCTGTGCTGACGCCGGTGAGCCCCCTCTTTCTTACCGGCGGTCTTACCTCCTGGCATCTTACGTGTCGAAACTGCATTGCATGCCAAATAATGTTGCTTACCGCCCTGTATTTCATCCCCCTAACCGTGTCTTGTATGAAACTAAATGGCGTAGTACAAGGCCGGTTGGGATCCGGATGCTATCTGTTTTCGACACGTGTGGGATAGTCCTGCCAAAGGCTTTCCCTACATCACCAGGTCGAGTTTCTCCCTGGAAAATACGCCCTCCGAAATGCCATTTTGATCTTGCCAAGTTCCCTAAAGCGACCACCCCAAACTTTGTATATGAGAGGACTTTTAATGAGCTCCTCTCCACTCGCTTTTACGGATTTGAGCGCATCTACACTGATGGCTCTAAATCTGGAGTCTCCGTGGGATGTGCTTTTGTTGTGGAAGGATCCAATTTTAAATTTGGTTTACCTAATGAAACCAGTGTTTTTACAGCTGAATTATATGCCATTTTTAAATCTTTGTGTTTTGTTTACCGAAGTAGTCACCGTTCTGTCCTCATCTGCACGGATTCCATGAGTGCTATGTTGGCAATGTCCACTCTCTACTCGTGGAATCCTCTCTTGCAGATGATTCACGAACAAATTTTAAAAATTGATTCATTAAGCACCCGGCTCGCCTTTTGCTGGATTCCTGGTCACGCTGGTCTTCCAGGAAATGAACTGGCGGACCAGGCAGCCAAGGAGGCAGTACGTATGCCTCCGGAGGCGAGTTTGGGTGTCATGTTTTTAGATCTAAAGGGTTATGTTCGGCGTGGGGTCTTACGCACCTGGCACGAGCAGTGGGTCTCGACCCCTGCTCAGAACAAGCTGCGGTCCATCAGGGACGGTGTGTCGCGATGGCCCTCTTCTATACGAAAGTCTAGAAGAGAGGAGGTCATCGTGACGAGACTCCGCGTCGGGCATACTTCATTGACCCATAGATTTTTACTAAGAGGGGATCCACCTCCAGTGTGTGAGTTTTGTGATACTCCCCTTAGTGTGCATCACATTTTGGTGGAGTGTCGCAAACTAGCCCCTATCCGTCTGGCTCTTGATTTTAAAGGTGACTTACGTTTTTTATTACGCGATAGTGCGGATGGAGTTATTTGTTTACTCCGTTTTATACGCCAGGCGGATCTTTTTAATGCCATTTGAGTCACTTTTATAAAGTGGCTCTTTTGGATATTATCTCATATTGAGATCTTTTTAACGGTTTTATTACAATTTAACATGTTGTTTTGTCTTTTTAACGTATTATCATTTTAACATGTTTTGTCTTTTTAACGTGTTATATTTTAATATGTTTGTTTTGTCTTTTTATTGGAGTGATACACTTGTGGTTTTTTTTTATCAGGTGTATCACTTAATTTATACCAAGAGTTCATTTGAGCACTCCTATGGAGTGTCTCAGATGGTGATTGTTTTATCCCTTTCCCCTATGGGGATTTTATTATGTTTTTAATATATTTCAAGGCCCTAATGACCTCGATGTGTCGATGGGCCTTTAAACCACAATAATAATAATAATAATAATAATAATATTTTGATTTTTTAATTTTTATTTTGAATTCCTAATAGTTACCATTGTAATACGACAGTTATTTTAGAAAGTGAGAAAGTTTAAAATGCATTTCCTGTAAAATAGTGTTTTTTGATTTGTGTCACTTTTCTTCCGGACAGGCGATATGTTCGTTTACGAGTTACAAAACGGTAACTTTTCTTAGCAGAAAAAAGGAAAACCCTTGGGGCCAAACATTTGGGAGACGACCAGTCTAGTGCTTGTAAGACCCATAGAGCAAACTAAGAGTGAGATGCCGTTTTACTAATCTTTTCTTTCTTTACACTGCTGCTGTCCTCCCCAAGATAAGATGTACACATTCTTTCTGTGTGTTTGAGTGTGTTGTCTCATGGAGAATGAATGACAGAGTAAAGGAGACTAGGCGCTTGTCAGTTCACCGAGCTTCCTTCTCTATTCTGTATGACTTGTCTCTGACGTATTCGTCTAAGCTCCACCTCCCTCGCACGCGCAAGGGCTGCTAAACTTCAGAACTGGCATAGAGCCTTCGGATGCTATCCTCAACACATATACAACTATATACAAAATAGACTGTCTACAATGAAAATTCGTAAGACTTAATTTCAACCAATAGGAACAAACATCAATGATGACTCTATAAAAGTCAAATTCATATTAATGTTTTCAAATAAGAAATGAATATTTAAAAAATATTTAAATTGTTAAATACACATGATTTTAATTGAAAATCCTGTATTCCTTGCTATACATTTCCAAGCGTTGTTATCATAGACTAAATAACTTCATATTATTTGATTTTAGTTGTCCATTCATATTGGTTTTTTGTCTGAACGCAAGCTAACGCAACTACATAAATGCAAGAGATGGACAATGTTCATCTCCTCCCGACAAGCGGGTCCGACAGTTCCGACATACGATTGTGTTTGAGTAAGTTATTGTAGACAGATAAAATTACGTTATTGCGTAGTTGCAAGTCCAACAACCGGGTGAGTTTGGTTGTAGACGGGCCATAAGAGATCTAAGAACGAACAAACTAAAATACGATGGACAATAATCTGGAATAAACTAAAGAAAATTATAATAATACAAATTCAAATTTTGTTATTTAACTAAATAAGGTGGGAAAAGGAAGCTAAGCATAATGATAAATATATATTAATTTTAAAGCCATTAACAGTAAATAAACACATTTTTCTATAATCAATTTAAAACAAAATAAACATAAACATGTTTAGGAATATTCTAATGAAACTAACAACAAACTTCAAACAAAAAATGTTCAAGTTTTGAAATAATAAAGGTGAGCTCCTACTAACCAAAATATGCGAGGATTTGAAAAAGGAATTAAGGAAAAACCTTAAACGAAATCTAAAATGAGCCAAGAACAAATTATTAATTGCGAAAAGTGTGTGTGCGTGTGTGTGTGTGTGTGTGATGTTGGGGAGAAGGGATTGAGTTGCGATAAGGATGCCAAACCACACTCCTACTGTAAATAAGTCATGTGTTGTCCTACCAAAACCAAATGTGCGTATTTTTTGGGGGAACCATCCGGAAAAAACGAATAACAAACGATTTCAAAAGTAAAAACATGGATTTTTAAAAGTAGGAGGGCTATCGTGAAGTTATCTCCTCACGAGTAAACAAAGCGCCGTAAGTTCACGCCTCATTTGTGCAAGAACGAATGCGGAACAAACGAAACTTTTTGCCGAACAATCCGGAACAAATGAGGAAAAAAACGATTGCGATCATAAAAACTTAAATTGTCGCAAGTGGGGGGGGGAGGACCGTGAAGTTGGCCCCTCCAATGTAAACATATCATTTGTGGGGCTATCAAAACGGAACAAACGAAATTTTTTGCGGAACAATCCGGAACAAACGATTGAAATCATTAAAACTTGAATTTATAAAAGTGGGGGGGGGGCTACCGTGAAGTTGACCCCCCCCCCCAATGTAAACATTTCATTTGTGGGGCTATCAAAACGGAACAAACGAAAATTTTTGCGAACAATCCGGAACAAACGATTGCAAACATAAAAACTTAAATTTTTAAAAGTGGGGGGGCCCAACTTCACGGACGTAAATTATACATAGCTGTAGTAGTTTTCATTCAACATTATTTCAGTGTGTACACATGTATAATATAGTATATTATTATTTATCAATAATAGTATATTAGATTTGTATTTCTAATTAAGGTGTAGGCCTAAAACCTTGATATTATGCATTAATTAATACAATAAATAATTCTAATTGAAAGTTAATCGTTAAAATAAAAGGTCCAATAAATTATTATTATTATTATTGTTTAACGGCCCATCGACACATCTAGGTCATTTTAGGGCCTTGAAATATATTAAAAACATAATAAAATCCCTATAGGGGAAAGAGATAAAACATTCACCATCTGATACACTCCATAGGAGTGCTCAAATGGGCGTTTGGTATAAATTAAGTGATACACCTGCTAAAAAAAACCACAAGTGTATCACTCCAATAAAAAGACAAAACAAACATATTAAAATATAACACGTTAAAAAGACAAAACATGTTAAAATGATAATACGTTAAAAAGACAAAACAACATGTTAAATTGTAATAAAACCGTTAAAAAGATCTCAATATGAGATATATCCAAAAGAGACACTTTATAAAAGTGACTCAAATGGCATTAAAAAGATCCGCCTGGCGTATAAAACGGAGTAAACAAATAACTACATCCGCGCTATCGCGTAATAAAAAACGTAGGTCACCTTTAAAATCAAGAGCCAGGCGGATAGGGGCATATTTGCGACACTCCACCAAAATGTGATACACACTCAGAGGAGCATCGCAAAGCTCACACACTGGGGGTGGGTCCCCTCTCAATAAAAACCCATGGGTCAATGATGTGTGTCCGACGCGGAGTCTTGTCACGATGACCTCCTCTCTTCTAGACTTTCGTATAGAAGAGGGCCACCGCGACACACCATCCCTGATGGACCGCAGCCTGTTCTGAGCAGGTGTCGAGATCCACTGCTCGTGCCAGGTGCGTAAGACCCCACGCCGAACACAACCCTTGAGGTCTAAAAACATGACACCCAGAATCGCCTCAGGAGGAAGGCGTGCTGCCTCCTTGGCCGCCTGGTCAGCCAGTTCATTTCCTGAAAGACCGGCGTGACCAGGAATCCAGCAAAAGGCGAGCCGGGTGTTTAATGAATCAATTTTTAAAATTTGTTCGTGAATCATCTGCACGAGAGGATTCCACGAGTAGAGTGTGGACAATGCCAACAGAGCACTCATGGAATCCGTGCAGACGAGAACAGAACGGTGACACTTACGATATACAAAACAGAGAGATTTAAAAATGGCATATAGTTCAGCCGTAAAAACACTGGATTCACCATGTAGAGCAAATTTAAAATTGGATCCTTCCACAACAAAAGCACATCCCACGGAGGCCCCGCATTTTGAGCCATCCGTATAAATGTGGTTAAACCCTCGAAAGCGGGTTGCGAGGAGCTCATTAAAGGTCCTCTCGTATAAGAAATGTGGAGTGGTCTCTTTAGGGAACTTGGCAAGGTCAAAATGGCATTGAGGTAGGCGTATCTTCCAGGGAGAAATTCGACCTGGGGATGTGGGGATAGCCTTTGGCAAGATTATCCCACACGTGTCGAAAACCGATAGCATCCTGATCCCAACCGGCATTGTACTACGCCATTTGGTTTCATACAAGACACGGTTAGGGGGATGAAACACGGGACGATAGGCAACATGCTGCGCCATGCAATGAAGTTTCGACACGTAAGATGCCAGAAGATAGGACCGCCGGTAAGAAAGAGGGGGCTCACCGGCGTCGGCACGGATGCTGACGACTGGACTGGTACGAAAGGCACCAGTAGCCAGTCGAATGCTAGCATGGTGGACACTATCTAGCATCTTTAACGCCGAGGGTCTAGCTGAGCCATAAACAAAGCTCCCGTAATCTAGTTGTCGCTGAGAAGGTAAAGCCACTATGCGATGCCCATATACACAGATTGTTGACAGCTAATTGTATCTGACGTTCAGCTCTGTGGAGACTCGATGAACTGCAATAAATTGCGTAGTCATCCACAAAAAGACATGAACGGACAGGTACGCGCACGTTGTCCACGATGCTATTTATCGCGATAGCGAATAACGTACAGCTTAAAATACTACCCTGAGGCAGCCCATTTTCTTGAATAAAATCATCGGATAAGTTGTTGTTTAACCTTACCTGGAAGTGTCTATCAGACATAAAATTAGATATAAAAATAGGGAGGTTCCCCCGGAACCCCCAATTAAACAGGGTTTTTAAAATGCCGTACCGTCAGGTGGTGTCGTAAGCCTTCTCCAAATCAAAGAAGACAGCCAAGAGGTGCTGTTTATGGAGGAAAGCGTCACGAGCTGCTGTCTCAAGGCGAACAAGGTGATCCACCGTGGACCGGTTACGGCGAAAGCCACATTGCATATTGGATAGTAGATTGCGGGATTCTAGATACCATATAAATCTTTTATTGATCATTTTCTATAATATTTTGCATAAACAACTAGTTAAGGCTATCGGTCTATAACTAGTTGGCTCTAATTTATCCTTGCCACTTTTATATATTGGGATAACGGTTGCTTGCCTCCACAGTGTTGGGAAATGACGAGATTCCCAAACACAATTGTAGAAGTCTAAGAGGAACGCCCGTCCAGCAGGGGACAGTTGGCGCAACATTTCGTAATGGATATCACCCGGGCCAGAAGTTGTATTGCCCACCTGGGACAGGGCATAGGTAAGTTCCTCTTTACTAAAGGGGGAGTTATAATCCTCCCCCCGACTTTGGCCAAAATCAATAGTAAGGCGCTCGATGCTGCGCTTATGCACCGCGAACTCGTTAGAGTAGCTCGCAGTGCTAGAAATAGCGGCGAACATCGAGCCCAATACATTGGCGACCTCCACAGGGGAGGAGACAAGCGAACCGTTAGACATGAGGGCAGGTATACTATTAATGGAATTTTTGTTACCACTTAATTTACGTATATAGTCCCAAACCTTAGTTGTGGGAGTGGTAAATGTAAGGGTAGAAATAAACTGTCTCCAAGAATCTCTTTTGATTTCTCGAATAACACGGCGAGCTCGAGCACGTAGAATCCGGAATGACTCCAGATTCTCCAGAGTAGGACGTCGGTGAAAAAGACGTAGGGCCCTTCGACGGTCAGAAATAGCCAACCGATACTCCTCGCTCCACCAGGGAACGGGACGGTGGCGCGGATTTGGCGAGGATTTAGGGATGGAGGCCCTCGCCGCCGCGATGACCGTCGAAGTAAAATACCCAGTCTTTACATCGACGTCAGGAGAAGGGGATTCGTGGAAAACGGCGAGCTCGCGGAATTTATCCCAGTCGGCACGTTTAATCACCCATTGGGGTACTCGTGCTGTGCTTGGGCAATCTTGGAGTTGGGAAAGCAGTATAGGGAAGTGATCGCTCCCACATAGGTCCGTATGGACATCCCAAAGGAAGAGGGCAGCGATACCTGGGCTACATAAAGTTAGGTCGATGGCAGAGGATACACCATTAAAGGTGGAGAAGTGTGTCTGGGTCCCGGTGTTCATTAGCACCAGGTTTCCCGAGACAAGAATATCTTCTACCATCCTTCCGCGGGTGTCTGTAAAATTAGACCCCCACACCAGGTTATGCGCGTTAAAGTCCCCCAAGATGATATAGGGGGCGGGAAGTTGTATAAAGAGGGCCTCTAGAGTCCTCTTGGAAACACGTTCACCTGGTGGGAGGTAAATGCAGCATACGGTTACCTCCATAGGAAGGGAGGCTATGACAGCAATCACTTGGAGATCAGAGACAATATTTATAAACTTATGATATATGTTGCTACGTGCAAATATAGCTACACCTCCGCTAGCCCGATCAAAGAGTGGCTTGTCGGTACGATATACATCGTACCCACGAAGCATCGGGTTGTCCGTTGGGCGGAAGTGGGTTTCCTGCAAACACAAGATGGGAGGATGCGGGGAAGAAATTAGTAGTTTAATTTCCTCTACACGAGCATAGAAACCCCTACAATTCCATTGTAGTAGCGAAATTATTTATTAATATATAATTTAATTAATTATCCTCACAATCCATAACACTATCTTTTAAAAATAAAAATTTATTGAGGACTTTTTTAGGTCCTCTTGCTTTTCCCAATCTCTCTTGGACCTCACGCTTCAGGAGAGGCTTTGGTTTGTCCTGTAGAGACTGGGTCGGGGAATCGTTACGCGAAGGCTTTGTTAAAGCCTTCTACGCTTTTTTTAAAATAATTTTTTCGGCGGTCCCTTGCTGGTCCTTACTCAAGGCACCAGTGGGACTCGCCTTTGCGACCTCACCTGTACCACCACTCATCCCGACCTCCGGAGTTCCTGAGGCGGGGTTGAGCGGCTCGACAACGGTCGCACATGGTTTAGGACCCCGAGGAGGGCTCGGGGGCGTTCCTCGAGCGGGGCCTGGCGGTGCCCCTCGAGGAGGGCTCGGAAGGGGCCCACGAGGAAGGCTCAGTGGGGTCCCCCCAGGAGGGCCCGAGGGCGCTCCCTGAGGTGGCTTCCTCGGGGGCAAAGGTGGTGGAGGCGACCTCGGTGGGGGCGTCGCCCCTTGTACTAATTTTGGCACCACCATAGATGGTGCTGGTTGTCTTTGAGTGTCTCGATTAGAGACGAGTGTCACAGGTCGTGTAGGCGTATTGGCAATATTAACTATGCAATGGCAGTTGGGGCAATTTAAGTTCTGGCTTACAACTTGGCTATATGATTTCTGAAATACCGGAGCTTGACTGGATACATATTCCTTGCGGGCCTGGGCATAAGGGAACTTCTTTTCACATTGGATCTCCAGGACTTTTTTCTCCACCTTCCATTTCGGACAGGTCCGAGACCAAGCAGAATGCGGACCCTTGCAGTTGATGCAGAACTTAGGAGACTCACACGGTGTATCGTGAGCCTCCTGTCTGCAATCCGCACAGGTTGGCCTTCCACGGCATCTCAGCTTCGTATGCCCAAATTCCTGGCACTGAAAGCAGCGCCGAGGATTGGGAACGTATGGCCTGACTCTGAGCACATGGAAGCCCGCTCGAACCTCCTTTGGGAGGATGGGAGTCGCAAAGGTGAGGATATATGTATCCGTCTTTTTCTCTTGTCCGTTCTTTTTGGTAATGATACGGTAGACCTCGGTGACATGCTGAGGGGAAAGCTCCTCACAGATATCCTCAATGCTTACGCAGTCGAGGTCATAACAAGTGACCACTCCCTTGCAAACATTGAGGAACCTGTGAGGTTCCACCTTCACCGGTATATGAGTCGTATTGCTCAACGGTATTTCGGAGATGGCCATTATATTTGAAGACTGTGTGTCAGTCGTGGTCTGAATCATGATTGTGCCATCACGTAGTTTCCTTATTGAGACTTCCGATTTCGCTTCTCCATTTATCACTCTTCCGAGGATAAATGGGCTGACACGTATCAGGCCTTCACTTTCATTCACACGAGACATCACCAGGAAGCGGGGCTAGGGCCTCACCACTTCCTGGCTTTTTATCAAAACATGGCTGGATGGCCTTACCCGTTTCCGCCTCTTATCAATATTACGGCCCTGTGAGGGGCCGGGCAGTGAGGTGCCAGCAGAAATTGGCAGTACGGTGCCAGCGGTGACAATGTTATCGGCCATGCCGCATTTGGGGACAACCTACACAGTACTCGGATCGTAGACCCAGGATGACCCAAGTTGGTACTACCACATATGGCCCTGTTAACTGTCCCAACGAGAGGCTTTATACGACGCTAGACATGACAACCTTCGCATAGAGCATCGCCGAGAGAGAGGTCGTCGCAACAAGTGGGTGTAGGAAAGTGCAATTTTACGTCCGGGCCCTCATGAACTCAACCGATCTTTTCCCCAAATAGGGTACCCGGTTATTGTCATCCCTAAGGCCCTTTTACTAAGATATTGCAACCGGCGCACTTTCATTTTGTAGCTCAAGGCAGTGGTAATCCAATAATAAACAGAGAAGAGCCGGGTTAGTTGCCAAGGTCGTCATCGGAAATGCCAAAGGCCTCCGTGCAGGATGAACGGTGGGGAAATGGGAAAAAAAGGGAAGGGTAGAATAAAGCGAAGGGGGGAAAAGTGAAAAAAAGGGGGAAAGTGAAGAAAGAAGAAAATGATGTGAAAGGAAAGATATAGGATAGGTTTGTTCCACACGAGGTACGTCCTGCACAGAAGCGTCCCCCTTTTAGTCGCTTCTTACGGGCAAGCAGGGGTTACTGCGGGACTATTCTAAAACCCCGTCCCGCAGGGGGTTATGTGTTTATAAAAAGTTAAAAAATCATCATAAGCATAACATTTCTACCCAATTTTGTTTTGTGTCCCTTTTCTTGCAAATATATTAAGAAAATTTTTGTGAAAACTAATGAAACACAATATGAAAAAAAATTTCTTTAAACAACCATCAATACACCTTAATTTTTTTTATATAATATTGAGCATTGGAAATGACAAAAAAATTTTAAAGGGTCTCCCTTTCAAGATACAATTTTTACAAAGATTCATAAAATGGTAAGTAGTTGTTAGGAATACAATTTTTTCCCAAAAAATGATAAAAAAACCTGTTT